>PVJN01016826.1:0-41671 GCA_004026805.1 Lasiurus borealis | reverse complement strand
TGTCCTCTCCCTCCCGTCCCTGCACCGTCCCACCCGCCACTTGGATTGGCAGGGTCATTAGGTCCTGCATGGGATCTCTCCACATGGACACCCCTCTTACAATCAGCACGGAGGGGCTGGGGCCGGTAGTGGTGGAGGGAGGGATGGGAGAGGTTCTGCTCGAAGGACAGGCACCATGCCTTCCCCTGGTCGCGCGTCAGCCCCCTAAACTGTGACAGAAGTGCTGGCCTCGTGGACAGGTGAGCTCAGGGACTGAGCTGCAGAGTTTGCTGGTCCCCAGCAGAGCTGGGAGGGGAACCTCGCTTTTATAACCCAGAACTCTCTCTCTCTCTCCTTGGCTCCACCATCTCCTGGGTTGGTGGCATGTGCTTTGATGAGGTGTGAGTGGAATGCTGTCCCCTTGCAAGCTGGCAAGAGGTGGGGGGAGAGAGAGATGTCTGGGCAGCATTTCACTGGGTACCTATACCCGCTCCTGCTCTGTTCTCTCCATCCCAACATAGCCAGCTTTTCCCATGGCATCACAGTCTGTTTTCTCCAAGGAGTGTCGCTGCCATCTCCAGTTCTTTACCTCCCACTCTGTCCTCAACCTGCTGTGTCCCCTCTCCTCCCTTCTTCCCCCTTCACCTGACCTGACCAGTGACCTCCCACTGTCCAGCTCCATGCCAGCTTCCGGTCCAGCACGAACCAGTGGTGCTCGGGGCCTGCCTCCAGAGAGCCCACGCTGTCTCCCTCCTCCCCTGGTGCCGTCTTGAGGTTCTCCATACACGTTGACCAGGGGATCCTAAATCCTCATTTTCCGCTAGGGCCCCCACAAATGACTCGGCTGGTCCTGTCACTTCTGAGAAAAGCAGATGGCGTGTTGGCCACTGATGTAGCCACACGAAACCCATCTCACTCATCTCCTCGTCCTTTTCTCGCCGGGAGCTGCTGCCTCGAAAAGTGCCATCTCACTGGCCTTTGTGTCCGTTCGTGCTGGAGAAATCTTGGGTAGTTTATGTCTAAACCTGGTCTGACATTTATATATTATTTTGAAACTTCGCTCCTCTGGGGTTGGGAGGCACTGGCCACCCCATCTGGCTGGGAGATCTCGCTGAAGTCCAGGCTGGCAGTGTGCTGATGTTTAAAAGTTTCTCTTCCTAACAAACACCCCCTCATTGGTGAGGTTTCTGTGAGGTCTGTTAGGTGTGCATCCTGAAGCTTTTTGGCTTAAAATGTACTCTACTTTCGTGTGGTCTCTTTGGGGCTGATGGGGAGAAAGAGAAACCAACAGGGCAACTGTTTTGATGCTGATTATTGACAAGAGTCTTTTTAAAAAATATATTCTTATTGATTTCAGAGAGGAAAGGAGAGGATAGATAGAAACATCAATGATGAGAGAGAATCATTGATCAGTTGCCTCCTGCACACCCCCCACTGGGGATCAAGCCAGCAACCCAGGCATGTGCACTTGGCTGGAATCGAACCTGGGACCCTTCAGTCTGCAGGCAGATGCTCTATCCATGGAGCCAAACCTGCTAGGGTGACAAGAGTCTTTTTAAAATAAAGAGCCAGCTCTTTCCCACCTCCTCCCCAAAAGTAACTGCTGTAACAGATACCATTCATTGTCTACCCAACATGCATTGTGCCTTGTCCCTCCAATAGACTCCTTTTTTTTTTTTTCTAGTCATCATTAGAGACCCCTTGTCTCAGGGACAGGCCCTTCCCCAGCCACAGAGAATGAATCTGGTAGATTCACACAGTGACTGGATCTTAAGACTTGTGTTCAGAGCTTGATCTAAAGGTGACCATGTGACCTCGATCTCATCCAAGAGAGGGAAGCGAAGGCTGGGGTTGGGATCGCTTTGGTGTTCCTGGCACATAAGGCTGGCCGGCCCCTTGCTGTTCTGAGGATGCCTGCCTTCTTATGCACCTGTGGGCACCAGACGTGGAGATGCAGCAGTCATCGGGTAACAGAAGAGAACCCGGCGCTGCGAAAGGCAGGAAGAGGAGAAGGAAGGGGCTTCTGGTGGCACTGGTGAGCCACTGCCCCTGCCCAGACCACCTCCCTCTGAGCTTCCTGTTATGCACCAAACAACACCACCAAGCCTTACGTTTTCAGTCATTGCTCTGACCTTTTCCTTTTTTACTTCCAGTGAACTCTCTTGTCACTGCTACTACTGCTCAGCGGCATTTAACACAATGTTGTCTATCCCCCTCTGCTTAAACCATTCTCTCTTTGGCATTCACGACACCGTATCACCGGACTTTCTGATCACTTCTCATATGCCTCTCCTTAGCTCGGTCCTCCATGGCGGGATCCAGGGTTCCTTCCTGGATTCCTCACCAGACATGGGCTGAGTGTTCCTGTGTGCTGGGCTTTACACCAAGTGCTACGAACGCAGCCAGGAAGACAGACGAGGTCCCTGCTGTCACGGTGCTTACCCTGTAGTCCCAGTCCACCCCCAACCACCGGCCACACCCCTCCTGGTGCCTCAGCTTCGCCACCTACAGCCCTTCCGTTCCACCACAGGACTTCACGGTGACTTGCCTAAGGAATCGGCAGTCTGCAGGTTCTCCTAGAAAAGAAAGAGAGGAGATGGAACCGCCCTTGGCCAGTCGGTCATGAAATAATCTTCACTCCACATCCCCGGCCGGGATCTGACGAGAACGCAGAGGGGAGCTGGCCACCTGTCCTCAGACCCCCGCCCTGACTTTATTTTTCAATAAAACATTTCAGCCGTTGGGGGATTCCATAGCAGGAGACCCCCTTGACAGAATCCTGCCGTGTGTGAGGACTTTCCGTTATTTCCCCTCGAAGGTATTGAGAATTTCCATCAGGTCTGACGGTTATCGGACTGTCGGTGCCGCCAGCCTGTCTCTCCCGCACAGACTTCCAGAGAAACAATGGGAGGCACCAGGAAGCGAGGATGTGGCAGACTCCCCAAAACCGCCGGGGGAGAAAGGCTGCTGTTTAAACCGCTTTGTCAAAACATCGCTTTTCACTGGGAGAAGCTGAAAATGAAAAAGCTTTAATATGGCAACGCACTGATTCCATTTATGAGAATGTTAAGGTTTCTGACCTCAGGATATAATCCAAGTGACAGCGCAGAATTGATCTATAGATATGCTCATTATTTATTCATGATAGAAAAAATGGGGAAAACTTTTGCTTGCTGCTCTGCATGTAATTTACGGCGACGTAGATTAAAGGAGAAGCACTATGTGATCATTTTAAAAGGCGCTTGTTAAACTTCAGCGGCCACTCCTAATGAATATTTCAGCAAGCCGGGGGTAAGAGGAAAGCCCTTCATTTACCGCGGATGTGTGCAAACCCACCGCAGACATTATTCTGGACGAGAAAACGGAAAATGTCTTCCCTTCAGAGCCCGGTCACACGCCCTCCAGATGCTTTAGAGCTGGGCCGCGGTTAGGATGAGCTCACCTGAGGTACAGGATTTAGCAGCGTGTCCACCAACGCTGGAACCCGTGCAATCATGGCATAATGATGCAATATTTAAAAAATGAAATAAAAATTAGTGCAAGAACTCCTTGAAGAACAAACTGTACAGCTTTTATTATTTTTTTTACTTTTTAAAGTATTACAAACAGTAGTACATATGTCTCCTTTTTTTCCCCCATTGACCTCCCCCAGGCCTCCCCTACCCCCCAGTACATGCCCTCACCTGCCCCTTCCCCCCAGTGTCTTGTATCCATTGGTTATGCTTAACATACATGCATACAAGTCCTTCAGTTGATCTCTTACAGCCCCTCCCCCCCTCCAACCTTCCCTGCCTTCCCGCTGTAGTTTGACAGTCCACTGCTTCTATGCCTCTGTATCTGTTCCCCCACCACCCTCCACCCTGATTCTTTTCTTTAAAAAATCTTGCCTCTGCAGGCTAGCAATAAACTCTAAGAACAAAAAATGTTTGAGTCCCAATTTCAATGTCCATTAGTTCTGAGTCCCAGTTTCAACGTCAAACACAAACTACAACTTTGAAATTCTGGCAGGACCAGGATTTCCCCTGATTTTTTCCCTTAGGCTTTCAGCTGTGATGCGGCTCTAGCATACATTAAAATACTCTCTCTCTTGATGACTGAGCTTTTGGGGAGCTCCCCAAATTTCGGGCCCAGGGCCAGGGCCTCACTCACCCTGGAGCTGACTGAGATGGAAACGACTTTCGCGTGCGGCCTTTCTGCTGGTTTGGGCGGGACAGTAAGCCGACAGGAAGGCCGTGGCCCACCCAGCCTGCGCTTTCTCTCCACCCTCCTCCTTCCCTTCAAGATCTCAGAGGGACCCAGAGGAGGGCTTCGCTTTCAGCAGACATTACCAGGCACTTTCCACCTCTCCCAGGTGCCTTTCCTTTGCCCACGGCAACCTCCCAGCCCTCCACCACCCACTCCCTCCTGCCCAATACCTGCCCCGGGCAGGACTGACCCCATCTCCTCCGTTCCTCCGTCTCTCCCCTGCGTTCGGTCCTCAGTCCTGACAACGTGTCTCAAGGAATTTCAGCTTTTACCCAACCTCTCGGTCTTTCCCAGTAGACACAGCGTCCTTAGGAAAAGGACCCAGTGTTTTGTGCGTCTGTCCCGAGGACCTGCAACCCGCCCTTGGAACATAATAGATGCTCATTAAAGATTTATTGAGAGCACGCAGGACTGTGTCTCCGCACCGTCGCTCAGGGTGAGCCCTTGAGGTTGTCTGAAGAGCATCTAACTTCAGAAACAGGGACCCCGTTTCTGAAAGGGCATCTGACCACTGACAGAACCCTAGGAGGACACAAGTCCCGTGTTTACGAATCCCTTATTCCTGTTAGTTCCAGTTCTAAATCCTTATTTCTGCCTCCTTCAGGTGGGAAGAGCCTCTTCCACCAAAACTCTGGGACTTCCTAGAACCCAGTGCAGTGGTAGATGCATAGTGAGCAACTAAGCAAAGGTCAACTCGACTCCAAGTGGCTTCAGCCAGGAGGGCATCTGCTGTCTCCATACAAGTCCTTATATACATGCAGACAAGTCCTTCAGTTGATCTCTTACAGCCCCTCCCCACCTCAATGTAAGAGGGGGGCGGGCTGTTTTTTGGTTGTAAGGAGGGCGGTTCCTCGGTTGGTGAATTCAGTCTGTCATCAACCTCAGCAAGGACCTCAGCCTTCCTCACCATGCGGGCTGTTTTCCCTCATGAGCACAATATGACTGCCTGGCTCCGGCCCTCGGACCTGTGTCCCACCATGTGCAGAGGCTGCTAATCATTTACGTAGTTTTAAAGCTCTGACCAGTGGACCCCTGTCATGATGCAGAAATGCTTTCGAAACCCACAGATAACTTGATTCAAATGCATTTAGAATTTTGTTTTTAGCATTTTAAAAAAATTACAGTTCAATGTTTCACAGGCCAAACATTTATAGACTAGAAATCATCAACACTATGGTACACGGAGTGGCCATATGATGATGATCTGTGAACGCATAATAATGCGGCCACTCAGTGTACTTCTCTTGAGGACCTCATTTATTGGATGTCAAAGAGACTATACATCGTGCACCTGATCCGTTTTCCCCTTTGCACTGGCTGATAGGAAGCTCAGGGAAAATAGGTGGTTGATAACCAGCAAAAGGCTAGGATGCTTTTGGTACCCGTTTGAGATACAAATACACTGAGCGGCCAGACTGTTATGCGTTCAGAGATCATACTAACCTGGCCACTCGGTGTCCATTGTTCTTCCATTTTTACAGGCCTCTGTGTGTAGAGTTCCTGCCATCCATGTTTCCCCATGTTCACGGACGCAGAGCATGGCAGCTCCGTGCTGGTCCTCACTGCATCACTGTCATCTCTCACGCCGGCCTTCCCGTCCCTGTTCGCAGAAGATGGTGCACACGAGGATCAGCCGCAGCGTGCGTGGGCCTTCTGGAATGAAATACCAGGTAAGAGGCACTTCTGCTCGGCACCACGTGGTATGAGTGAGCATGGCGCAGTCATTGGCTTTACCGTCACACCGGGACAAGAGCTGTGTCACCCTCGGCATCGTTTGCGCACCTGTTGTGAGGTCTGAATGCTTTCCTCTTCCTCTTAGCGGCTAAGCGCCTGGCCAGGGGGACCCTGAGGGTGCATGCTAGACCGCCAATCAGAACCCGCACTCTAGCTCACATCGCGGCCTCTGTGTTTGAACAACAGAGACTCACGTGGTTGAAACGCCTGTTCACTGACTCCCTTCCTCTAGACTGGACACTCGTGGGTGAAGGCATGACAGAGGGTCTGACTCCTCTCTGAAGGGGATTGTCTTTCCAGCCCTCTTGTAGATTCCGTGACCTAAAGCCGTAGGGTGAACAGGCTCGTATGTTTGCAACCCCTCACTGGTGTGTGATTAGAATCCTCTCCGTTCCTCGCGGCTAAAGCAAAATGTAAAAAGGAGGTGGAATGGGAGGCTCAGCTGCAAACTGTCCTAGGGTGTCCTTGTTTCTGGGTTTTATGTATTCACGAAACAACCTCCTTCCACGTGGTGACATTTCATGTTACCAAACCAAACAGAAAGGAAGATGAATGGGCTCACCTGTCAGGTTTGATAGAACTCAGGCCCGTCCTTCCCGGTTTGGGGATGACCTTGAGCAGTTACTGCCACCAGGAGAGAGCAGATACAGTGGTACCTCGAGATACGAGTTTAATTCGTTCCGTAACCTTGAGGTGTGGGAAACTATAAGACGCTCTAGTCGCGGTAAACGGGTGGGTCGTGTGCAGCCAGCCGATCCACGCGATGACTCCTATCTCAAATGTTGCTCGTATTTCAAAGCAAAAATCGCTCGTTCGACGGCTCGTGTCTCAAAAAACTCATATGTTAGGGCACTCGTATCTCGAGGTACCACTGTATTAGAAAAGCGTTTGCGAGCGAGGAAGAGAAGCTCGTGGCCTGAACAAAGCAGGCCTGTTTCTCCCCAGAACAAGCAGTCCGGAGGCAGAAGGTGCTGGCACTGGTGTGGCATCTCAGCAACATCAGGGCCAGCATCTCTGCGACTTCTTGGCCTTGGTCCTCGGGGCTCAGCAGCCTGAGACGCGGGTGCAGCCAACACAGTCACCCCCAGACAGCAACAGGGCAAGGAGGGTCCTGCCTCTTCTGTCCCTTCTCTCGGGAAAGCGGGCTTCTGCTTCCCTCCCACTGGCCAACCGACACCTCACTGCCAATGCAGGGCGGCTGGGAGCGGGGGAACGAGGTTGGGGGTGGATGCTGAGTCTACGTCAAGATGCGCTACCTGCCAAGACCGGTTTGGCTCAATGGATAGAGCGTCGGCCTACGGACTGAGGGGTCTCAGGTTCGATTCCGGTCGGGAGCATGTATCCTGGTTGCGGGCACATCTCCACTGTGGGGCGTGCAGGAGGCGGCTGATCGATGTCTCTCTCTCATAGATGTTCCTGACTTTCTATCTCTCTTCCTTCCTCTCTGTAAAAAATCAATTAAAAAAAAAAGATGCGCTACCTGTCTGGAAGAGAGATAGATTTCCGGGTTACCTCTCAAAGGCGCCTTTTGGGACCCAAACAGTGCCGGCTTTGAGGAATTTCCCAAGTATTTCATCCACGCAGCCGTGCCCAAACCATCCCATGGTCATAGTAACTGCTCTTTGGTTTGTTTTCTCCAATTTTTAAAATGTATTGGGCTGCCATTGCTCAGTAAACGTGTATCAGTTTCCGGTGTGCTGGTCTATAACCCCTCTGTCTGTATATCGGATGGTGTGTTCACTCCCCCGAGTTGCGTCTCCTGCCAGCACCGTTTGTTTGTTACCTTTGTCATCAGGGTTTTGGGGGCACAGTGTGCATAGGCCCCAAACCGAAGGTTATTCTGCTCCATTTTAACATCGCGAGGGTAGAGGCATAGGACATGTGGGGCGTTGCTCGGGCGTGGTCCCTCCTGCCCCATTCTAAAGGGGCTCCGCCGGGCACTGTTTGCGGGTAGAGCTGACTGTGTTTCGTAGCCTAATGCCCCACCAGTGAAAGGAGCATAAAAAGCCTGGTGTGGAGGGTGTTGCGTTGTGCTAGCAAGGAATATTTTTTAAAATATATATATATTTTATTGATTTGTTACAGAGAGGAAGGGAGAGGGACAGAGAGCTAGAAACATCAATGAGAGAGAAACATCGATCAGCTGCCTCCTGCACACCCCCCACTGGTGATGTGCCCACAACCAAGGTGCATGCCTTGGACCGGAATCGAACCTGGGACCCTTCAGTCCACAGGCTGATGCTCTGTCCACTGAGCCAAACCAGTCTGGCAGGTTCTTTTCTCTTTCTTTCTATCTTACTTTTCCTTTTTCTTTTCTTGTCCTTTTGGGGTTGTCTGGAGCCTCCTCTCTCCCATCTCTCCCCCATCTGCCTCGTTTGGGTGTGTTTTGATGGAATGTGTCTCAATAGCAAAAGCACGACTGTGACTTTCACCTTATGATGCCTCTATTCAGGGATCTAGTTCTTTATTCCCCCCTCTCTGCCCGCCCCCCGAACGATGAGGATGTTCTCGGGTTCTTTAGTGACTGCGGGAGCCAGGGCACTGGCTGGGAAGTCTCTACGCCCCCGTGAGCTGGGTCCGCCACTGCCACTTGCTATTAGCACCACTTCAGGTGGCAGTAGGAATAAAGACCCTCCCCCTTCTCTCTGAGAAGGAGGTCTGGAGGATGAGGGAGGTTATGGGAGAAAGAGATCCCTAAAAACCATACAAAAACCATACTCTGTGCTGGGCACCAGGCCGTCCACGCTTTCGCTGCCTCCTCGTGCTGATGCACTGAGGGCCAGTATCATCACCCCACTGCTGCTGTGAGGAGCTGAGGCTTGGAGAGGGCCCCCAGTCACACAGCGTGGAGAAAGAGAAGGAGCCGAGACCAGTTTGGCTCAGTGGATAGAGCGTCTGCCTGTGGACTGAAAGGTCCCAGGGTCGATTCCAGTCAAGGGCATGTACCTTGGTTGTGGGCACATCCCCAGTAGGGGGAGTGCAGGAGGCGGCTGATGGATGTCTCTGTCATCAATGTTTCTAACTCTCTATCCCTCTCCCTTCCTCTCTGTAAAAAATCAATAAAATATATTTTTTAAAAAAAGAAAAAAGGGAAGGACCAGGATTTGAACCACGTCTGACTGGCTCCAGACTGTGGTCTCTTAACCACGGCACCATCCTGACACCCTCTGTATCCAACGTCCCATCACTCAGCTGGATGCGGGTGATGTCTGTCCAGCTCCACGCCAAGAAATCAGGCGCTTGGGAGATGATGAAATTTCCCAGTATCCTCAGCGAGGGGTTGTTCATGGCACGGTGGGCGGAAGAGAAATCCCTTCCTAACGTTTTGCTTGAGTTTCCCCGAATCAAAACTCACGCCGTTGACCGAGGGGGCGGCACAGTGTTCGGGTAATTAGCATCCTTATCTGAAATGAAAGACACAAACTGTGACTTCACACAAGTCTGTCTCTTGGGCTTTCCGCATCTGCTTAGACAAGAAAATCGTGAAGGTCTCTGTAAGTCACAGTCATGGTGACAGCTGACGTTTGCGAAGTGCTGACTCGGTGCCAGGGCTGCTTCTGAGTACGCGGTGTTCAGTTCTATCTGATTCTCGCTGCAAGAGCTCCGTGCTACTGTTCTTTCCCCCTTTTCGTAGGCGAGGAAACTGAGGCACAAAGAAATCTGCCTAAAGTCACACAGAGTCGGGGGAGAGCTAGGAATTCACACTTAGCCATTCAGCTACCTTTCCTTTCTACCTCACAGGCACTGTGTGCTTGGTCGCCTGGGATGGGTGGGGAACCACACTTGGTCACTTCCGTATACCCTTCCCCGTTATTTTTCTGCTCTAGATAAAAATCAGTGTATGGCTGGAACCGGTTTGGCTCAGTGGATAGAGCATCGGCCTGTGGACTGAAAGGTCCCAGGTTCAATTCCGGGCAGGGGCATGTACCTTGGTTGCAGGCACATCTCCAGTGTGGGGTGTGCAGGAAGCAACTGATCTATGTCTCTCTCTCATCGATGTTTCTAGCTCTCTATCCCTCTCCTTTCCTCTCTGTAAAAAATCAATAAAATATATATTTTTTAAAAAAGCAGAGTATGTTTTTCAGTTCCCCATCACACCGTTTAGGACAGAGTGGTGCTCCATAAGTATTCGCTTGCCTGGTTTTCTCATCGTCAAACACATTGTGTGAAGAAGACATGGAAACAAACAAGAATACATCAAGAAATAGCAAAGGACGATGCTCCAGAACCGCGAGAGATGCTCTGACTCAGGCCTCCTCATAGGAACGATCTCATCAGAGCGTGACCCAAAGATCAAGCACGCCGCGAACCCCTCCAGTGCTTATCTCGATGAAACAACAGCCAAGCAAAAGTAAATCGAATCATCCCGGTGGCAGAGACTCGATTATTGACTCTGGCAGTGCTTTCTCCACCTCCTTGTGCCAATAAAGTTATTAGGATCGAATTGAGAGAGGCAGGCGCACCAGAAGAGCTGAGACAGGATGCTGAGCAGTTGAAATCAATGACTCTGGGAGTTGATCCCCTGCCAAAGGCTACACCAGCTCCCGGGAGGGATGGGCCGTGCGGTCCAGCAGCCCAGCGCTGCACGCCAGGTTTCTGGAGGGGACTCCCCAGCGGCTGGGGACCGGCAGCTGTGGGAAGGAGGCAAAGGCCACCCTTCCCATTATCCAGGGCCAGAGAGGCCGGCACCCACCCGGGTGGGGAACCGTGAGACACCATTAGTGTCGCCATCCTCCCCAGACTGTGGAGAGGGAAGAGGAGGCAGGGACGGAGGCTGGGAGAGAACACAGTGTTTTTCACAATCTGTTTGTGACAGGAAGAAAGAGTGGCTTAATAACCCGGAGCCAGATTAATGGAATATTCCTCTCTCCCCTGGCAGAGCCGGTTCTTCGGTGCCAGGGCTCGCAAAATGGACGACCGCCGGAAGAGCCATGGGGCTGACGAACACATCTGCCCCCCAAGTGTGCCAAACAGAACCCATTGCACCGGAGCTGGAGAGCTGGGAAGTGTTTAGACACCAGTTTAAGGAGGAAAGCACTAGCATTCTCTGGAAGCCACCAACCACTTCATCTCTTCTAGCTACTTCCTCCCTCTCAGTCAGCCATCTTCCCCCACTCTTGTCTGTGGGCCCCAAGCATCTTTCTCCCATTCATTCTTCTCCATCATCCACCCTCCAACCATCCAGCATCACAGCCACCAGTTCTCTAAGAAGGAGTGCACCTCTGTCAATCTTTGTGAAGATCCTAGCAATGGCATGTGCTTCTGAGTAGTTGAGATGTGTGTATGTTTGCTTCTCTGTGTGCACATTTTCTAAAATGATGATGATAATGATAGCTAATATGCACTGAGCACTTGCTATGTGTCAGGCGCTCTTTCAAGCACTTGGAGTTCTTAGTAAATCCGTGTACATTAAGAGAGACACAGGAAAACTGGGAATACTGATGTAGGAGACCCTCCAAAAATCCTACGTTGCAGCACAAAGTCCACAGCTCGGCCCACTTGCCCAGAGTTTTGAGTCAGCTTAAGAATTTCCAATCAGATTAATTGTCCCACACTCTTAATCACGACCAGATATTCTAGGGCTGCCAAGCATCTGAGAAGAGCCGATAATGTGGATAATTAACACCAAACAAATAAACGAACAAAAATAATAGTAGTGTGGGGCACTGAGAACACGCAAAGAGAGAATTAAAGTGTGTGGATATTTTAATGGAGATAAGAAAGTATCGGGGGGAAGGGAGAGAGTGAAACAAAAAAGGAACATTCAGAGGCCAAAATAGAATTCTTCTTGCAAATTAGAAATAGCAGAAATGAAAAACCCCATAGTAAATTTCCCAAAAAGTACAGCAAAACATCAAAGAGAGAGAGAGGAATTGGAGAGATAAGAAAAATCAGAAAACTAGTCTAAGAATTTTAATATCTAAATAATAGAAGTCCCAGAGAGAAAAATGAAAGAGAATCACAAACGAAATTTATGCCCCAAATTTCCCTGAAATAAAAGACAAAAGGTGCTAGCTTTAAAGAACACATCACTACCCAACATAGTGACTAAAAATAGATCCACATTAAGGCACCAACCTGAAATTTTTCAGAGTCGGGGAAAGAGTCTACAAGATTTCCAGAGAAAGAAAAAAGTTATATACGAAGAATCAAAAATCAGAATGGCTTTATACTTACTTCTTCTTAGCACCCCTGGAAACAAAAAGAAAATGGGGCAATGTATTCAAAATTCTGAATGGCAATGATCTCCAACCTAGAGTTCTATACCCAGCTAAACTATCAAGTAAGTGTGAAGGTAGAATAAAAACATTTTCAGATGTGCAAAGTCTCAAAAATGTATTTCCCGTACAACCTTTCCCAAGACATGGAAATATAGCACAAAAGTTTCAACGTAGGATACAAGTCAAGGGTATTTCCAAGGTAAAGACAGATCCCAGACACCATCGACAGAGGACAGCAGCCCAGGTTGGTACAGCACCAGTCAAGAGATAGTCATGGTGGACATGCCCAGAGAAAGTCTGTGACTCCTCAGCCCACGGGCAGAAAGCTCAGTAAGCGTGCCCCCACCAGAAAACGCCTCATCATGTGCTACTCTCCACTCTTTGCTTGCTGTTTAGATCAGCTCATTTTCACTCCCACGGAAGTACTCTGCTGTGAGTCCTAAGAGTGAAGTAGACCAATGAAGTGGTTCGCTCTCAGATGACTTTAGAAGCAGAATATACATGCCCTGACCGGTTTGGCTCAGTGGATAGAGCATCGGCCTGGGGACTCAAGAGTCCCAGCTTCGATTCCGGTCAAGGGCATGTATCTTGGTTGTGAGCACATACCCGGTGGGAAGTGTGCAGGAGGCAGCTGATCGATATTTCTCTCTCATCAATGTTTCCAGCTCTCTATCCCTCTCCCTTCCTCTCTGTAAAAAAATCAATAAAACTTATTTTTTAAAAATAATAATAATAGAAGCATCATCTACAGAGCAGTCCACGTTCCCTGATGATTTTCCTGGCAGAAGGCCACAGAAACCAGTGTGCTCGAGTAGTAAAGGGATCTGGATGGAAAATGGGATGGAAACTCTGCTACAAGAACCAGCAGTATCTCCTAAGCCTGTGACTGGCATGGAAGTCTTCAGCTGCTTGACGTGTGACTAGGAACTCAGCTGTTAGGTGTTCACATCTCAGTCTCTCCTGAGTGTTGTTTAGTTAAGGAAGCTCTATGCTTGGATTCTAGGGTCACACTCACATGCTCACCCACAGCAGTGCTGGGGTGGGTCCAGAGAGAGGCTCTGTCCTTCGTTGCTTACGGTGCCAGAATCAGCACCCCCATTTGGGCCTAGCACGGAACTCAATGCGTTTCTCCTGGGGAGTCTTTACGCCCTTTCCTAGTAACCAGTGTCATTCAGATTCCTCAGCAATCAGAAAGAAACCTTAAAAACACGTCAGGACTCCTTCCTTGACTGAAGGCAGTTTGGCCCAGTTTCTCCCCAGAGGCATTTGAAAGAGTAGACTTCCTCCGACCCCAAAAAGTTCTTATCACTCTACCCCTCCTCTAGTTCATGGATGTGTATGAGGCTGACACTGAGGGAAAACTCGAGGGATTGGAGAACAGTGGTCCACCCGCCCGCGTGACCTGCTGTCTCCGTCCAGAGAAAGCAATGGAAGTATCCAACAGCAGTTCCTTTCGCTCAAGTCCCACCGCAGTTGGTACCTGCTCGGCCCTAGTACGAGCCCTTCCAGGGAAGTGTGAGACTTGCTCGCTTTCCACGCTGCGTTTTATCTCTCTGCAGCCATGTCTGCTCCTAGACTCCAGGAGAGAGTCTATCACCAATGGCCCTTTACGGCCCCTCCTCCCCGCTCCCCGCGGCTAAGGGGGGACCTGACACAGGGTCGCTGCTCAGTATTTGTCTATGGAGTGAACACCTGAATACGTCATGGAATGATGGCCGACGCCTGAGACATCCACGATGCACACATCCTCTGAGGATCAGGAGTTCTGCCAGCAGCTCCCAGGGATAAAAAAAAAAATTCAAATCTGTAATGGACTATTAAAGTAAAATCTCCTGTATCTGGATGTAAGGTGAGAATGAGTGAGGATGTACGTTATGAAATTATAAAGATGTTCACTTATTTTACATTCAGGCACTGAGACTGGAACGAGGCTGAGGGGCGGTTCCATCATGCACGTCAGAGGCAGACAGAGGCGGGTGTGTTGTTTATGTTGAGATTAATGCTAATGTGCCAGCAGGCACCTCTGAAGTGTCATAGGTTCTTCTTCTTTTTTAAAAAATATATTTTACTGATTTTTTACAGAGTGGAAGGGGGAGAGATAGAGAGTTAGAAACATCTATGAGAGAGAGACATCCATCAGCTGCCTCCTGCACACCCCCTACTGGGAATATGCCCGCCACCAAGGTACATGCCCTTGACCGGAATCAAACCTGGGACCTTTCAGTCTGCAGGCTGATGCTCTATACACTGAGGGCAGCTGTGCCTTTCTTTCACCGTTCTCATGGCTCCTCATAGAATGGCACTGCATTTAAAATCCCCCCGTGGAGCCAGAGCTCTCAGCCCCGGGTGGGAATCTAAGCAGGCAGCCCCGCCCTCTTGCTGGCTCCTCTCTTCCCGCTCCCCCCCTCTCCCTTTGTCTCCTGCAGCCTGAGCTCCACCCCGGGAGGGTTCTGGCAATTCTCCCAAGGCCCCGCTCCCTCCTGCCCCCGTGAGTCCCTCTCTTTCCCTTCTCACCCCCACCAGAGAGCTCCCCGACCCCGTCCCCCCACATCCTGGCTCCTGCAGACCGAGAGGGACCCTTTGTCGTCCCTGCTCCCACCGCACCTCCCCCCGTGGTGGAGCTGTCTGCCTGCCTTCCCCGCGGGCTAACCTCCCTCCCGGGAGGCAGCTTATTTGTCTTATTCATCCTCGGCTCCCAAGCACAGGCCTGGAAATGTATCGCATCAATAACGAAACGTCCAGTCCTCGGGCCCAGACAGGCGTTTGCCGGAGAGACGCATCGCTCAGCCGGTGCGTCTGCAGCACCGTCACCGTGGCTATTTCGGCGTCTAATTGCTGCTGCACCAAACGGGCAGATCAGAAGCCGCAGCGAGAGCCGCGGTCCAGCGACTCCCTCCCTCCCTCCCTCGCCAATGCTCGCTGCTCTGGGGAGATGGCGGCGGTCTTAACAGCGCGGAGGCCTGTGGAATTTCAGGCAGAAAACAAAAATCACGGTTCAGGTTGCTGCCTGGGAGATTCTTACCCCACCGCTGAGAACCCCCTTCTCCGGAGTCTCTGCCTCCCCTCCTCACGCCCCTCTCCACCCCCCAACCCCCCGGCCCCAATTCAGGTGAACAATAATGAAAAATCACCAAGCTGAGAAAGCCAGGCCAGTCCCCGCGCATGTGCACTGCTGCCTGGGCCAGACCCCGAGGCCCACAGGTACCGATTCCCCCTCCCTGAGTCCCTGAAAAACGCTGAGCGCCCTTCCTGGTGGCAGGTGCACAGGGTCACGGGACACCCCACCCACCGACCGATTGACCCGCCAGCCAGCCCGGAATCGACCTGAACCTCTCTCTGACCTGTTGTCCCACCCACACTCCGCTCCCTCCAGGAGGTTCTGACTTGCTGGGAACAAAAGGGCACCTCCTCGCACTCCACCTCCAGGTCCTCTTGCTCCAATGTCACCGTCCTCCCTTCGCCTACGGGGCTGGCTCTGGGGGGACAGGGGCTCTGCATGTCCCTTGGGACCGTGCAGAGCTCTCCCGCGGCCCCTGTCAGTCTTGGGCTTCCCAGACGGAAGTAACGGGTGAGGTCTGCAAGGAGCCCCGCCATCACCGACGGGTGCCGGTGGCTGAGCTGAGTGATGGCAGCCGCTGTCACAGGGGGTCAGGTCCTGGCAACCAGTCAGGTGTGAGCGCCTCCTCATAAGTCCTTGCCACTCGCAGGGTCGAGATGAAACCACGAGGGTGCCTGGGTTCCCCGGGACAGGGCAGGGGCTTGTGTGTTCCCGGGTCACCTCGTCATTCCTCAGGCCAAGCAAGGAGCGTTCTCGGGAGGGGAGGTGCGGTGGGGGGTGGGGGGGACATGCTGAGGACCGCATCCTGGCTGAGGAAGAGGAGGAGGAGGAGGAGGAGGAGGAAGAGGAGGGGAGATGTGAGAGAGGAAACCCGGCGAGTGCCCAGCGGCTATTTCGGGCCAGGCCTGTTCCAGGTGCCTCCTGGGGTCCAGGCCTCTGGCCTCCATGCTAATCCCACGAAGGACTGGGATCCCTCCCGGGTGGGCAGAGGGGAAAGCTGAGGCTCCCGGTGGCAGGAGACCCGCCCCGGATGCGAGAAGCGATGGGTCTGGACTCCACCGCCAGACCTGCTGAAGCCCAAAGCCCTCGCCCCGTGAACGACACCACCCCAGGCCCCCTATCCAGGGGGCTGTGCGGCCCGGGGAGACCTCCCGCCCCCACAGCGGTGTGGGTCTTGCCCCTGTCCGGGGCAGCAGGCCTGGCCCCTTCCTGCCTTCCCCATCGCCCCCTGAGCCTTGGGCCAGAGCCCACCCAGCCCCAGGTGCCACAGGAGAACCAGCTGCCCCACTCCACCCCGCCTCCACCCTTGCATTTCCTCGCCTTATCTGGTGCAGGAAGCACAGGGACAAGATGGCAGGGTGACTCACGGCTAGAAGAATGGAACCTGGAGGGGGGCAGCGGAGAGGCGTGGCTGGTCGCCCTGAGAATGGAGAATGGCGCGAGCCTTCAAAGGCCCTCCTCCCATGTAGGCTGTGAAACAAAGGCAGAGAAAGGACCAGGGGAGGGGGGAGGGTGTGGAGGGCAGGCAGGAGGCTGAGAGGCGGGAAGACGGGGCCTGGGGATTTCTCTGTGGCTGTAATGTGCGCTGTTGGCCACGCTCCGCAAACCTGGGTCCTTTATGCATCTCCCCACTTCTCTCTCTCTCTCAATTACAGTTTACTTTCCGCTTTACTTTGTACTGGTTCAGGTGCAGCAGAGTGGTTACACCATCGTATTTTACCAAGCTCTCCCCCCAACACCCAGCACCCCCTGGCACTACACGTGGTTATTACAGCATCGATGACTGCATTTTGTCCGCTGTACTTGCATCCCTAAGGCCGTTGGGTGACTGCCAATTTGTACTTCTTAATCCCTTCCCCTTGCCACTCCTCCCCAGCCCCCCACCACTCTGGCAGCCACCTGTCCGCTCTCTGCATCTGTGAGTCTGTTTCCAGTTTGTCCGTTTACTCTGTGATTTAGACCCTGAGTTAAGCATTTCTGTTCATGTGGCGCCGATGAACCTGACCTTCCCATCTGACCAACTTTCTCCGCCTGTGGGCCCGGCCAGCGGGAGCCCCAGGTTTCGGTAGTTTCACCGTGAAAGACACGAGGGCGCTGCCCGAGCGCAGGCTCTGCAAGGACCTTGCGTCTGCCCGTTATGGGTAAGATCTGTCACTCTGGGCGTCCCCCACCCGCTCCCCTGGCTCAGCCGGGGCCTGACCGATGGCTTGGAGGGTGCAGGGGGACAAGTGGAAGCGGGGGAGGTGCTGCTGTGTATCCTGGCCTCTCTGGGTGGCATCAGAAGCCCCAGGGGGGCGGGCAGAGGATATAACCTCATTGAACCCTCACTCCCTCCCTATAGGCCCTGTCTCCAAACTCAGTCACATTGGGGTCCGGCTTCAACCTACGAGTTTGTGGGGTTCGACCCCTGGCAGTGGTCAAACAGCGATGCGCTCAGAGAAGAGGGTCCCTCTTCGGTCCCTTTGCTGTCCTCCCAGACAAAGTCCCGCCTTCTCCTCTGGCTCCTCCTCCCTCGGGCTCCTCCCCGAACCCTGCAGCATCCCCTGAGGATTCCAACAATGCAGCATGCAGGCCTGGGGATAAGGTGGCTTCCCCCGGGGCCTGAAGGAGTGCGATGCACGGAAAAGCTGGCTTGGCAAGCCAGGTCCGATTCCCCCAAAGATACCACAGATGTCCTCTCACCGGGCCTCCCTTCCTTCCCATCAAAAAAGCAAGGCTTTTAAAAAAAAATTGTATCTCGACTTGAATCCCTCCAACACATCCGTATTCTGGGAAACAAAGGCACGTGTGGACTTAAAACCAGTTCTGGGGTGTCAGCAGAACAAGTCTGCCTTGGGTCTCAGCAATGGCGAGGCAAGCCGATACCAGTTTGGCTCAGTGGATAGAGCATCGGCCTGCAGAGTGAAAGGTCCCAGGTTCGATTCGGGTCAAGGGCACGTACCTTGGTTGGGGGCACATCTCCAGTAGGGGGCATGCAGGAGGCAGCTGATAGATGTTTCTCATTGATGTTTCTAACTCTCTGTCCCTCTCCCTTCCTCTCTTTAAAAAATCAATAAGATATATATTTAAAAAAAGAAAAAAAAGAAAAAAGAAATGGCGAGGCAGGCCCATGGCAACTCCTCCGGTGAGAGAGGGGGAGAGGGTGGTCCCCACAGGAAGCCGACGTCCAGTTTCCTGTTGCTAGCGGGGTGACCCCGCAGTGACCCCTGGGCGTCGTCTGAGCCCACTGCGTCCGGTCCCAGCGCCAGTCCCACTCTGGCCGCAGGTGGCTAGTGCCAGAGCCTCTCCACCGGCCCAGGCCCCGCTGCCTCTGCTTTCAGCACCGATTTACCCCGAGACCCC
The DNA here is from genome assembly GCA_004026805.1 of Lasiurus borealis. Classification (NCBI taxonomy): domain Eukaryota; kingdom Metazoa; phylum Chordata; class Mammalia; order Chiroptera; family Vespertilionidae; genus Lasiurus; species Lasiurus borealis. Next base: position 23,092 of record PVJN01016826.1, on the reverse strand, counting down.
GAGTCCACACTCAGACCCTGGCCAGAGCCACCAGGTGGGCCCCCAGGACATTTCTGCTCCCCTCTGGGTGGAAGCACAGCTGCAGACCTGTGGAGCTCTCTGCTCCACGCGTCTGGGGAGCCCTCCCCTCTCTGCTTTCTCCTCGGATCCCAGACAGCGGGGAGCAGAAAGCTGGCTGGTGTGCCAGGACGCTTCTGAGCTCCGGCGCCCACAGATCTCCTGGGCCCGAGGGCGCAAGTCTGTCATTACGATATTGGCAGAACCAGAGGCTGTGTTTAAGGCTTCACCGCGCTGCCTATTCTAACCCTTTCTGGGCCTGGCACGCCAGACACCCGGCATGAAGGGTCTTTTCCACGGCGTTTGCCAGGGGAGGCGGTGGCCTCGGGTCACACAGGAGCTGCTTGGGGCGGGTGGCACGCTGGAGCGTCTGGGGAGGGAACATCTGTGCGGGGCTGTGTGCCTTGTGCACCTTGGGGGGCTGTGACTCTACCCTTTGGGGGTGAGCACTGGGGCAGCCCTGAGGCCCCCCCGGAGGAAGTGGGCAGCGAGGGAAGTTGTTGAATTCTGAATTCCAGGTGGATTCTTGGGGCAAACAGGTGCCTGCAGGGAGAGACCAGGATCCTGGGTTCTTGGGGAGAAAGCAGATACTCAGGCCCAGCACACCAGCTGCTGAAGGAGTCCTGTTGGGGTGGGAGGGGCACAGGTGCTTCCTGAAAACACCCTCACCGGGCGGGCAGCTCCGTCCGTGAGAGAGCGGGCGCCAAGCAGGGGTCCCCGGTGAGGGCACGTACAGGAATCAGCCAACGAGTACATTGGTACGTGGAGCAATACATTGATGGCCCTCTCTCCTCCTCTCCCAGCCCTCCCCCTCTCTCTAAAAGCAACCCATCAACAAAAATAGAAAGGCATAAAAACACCATCAGACCCATTTCCATGACTCACTGTTCCCAAGCCCTCCCCCCATTCGGAACTTGGCCTTTTTATAGAACCCGCAGCGCAATTAGAGAGAGTGCCTCTCGCATCGCTAATATCCCCGTGACTCAGAGCTGCATCTTCTCTCTTATCTGCTATCACTGGGCTCCTGGGGAGGGGAGGAGTCGCCAGGCCCAAAGTCACGTTCTAGGACGATTGATCTGGTGGCGGCAGAGAGACGGCGGGGCCGGGAGAGCGAGCGGGCTGGCTTCGTCCTTGTCTCTGAGAACACATACTGGCCCTCGCTCCGGGTCAGGCCCAGAAAGGCGGTTCCGGCCCGTGGGTCAGCGGAGGGTCCTCTGAGAAGCAGCACTCGGGCAGGGGGTGATGTGCGAGAAATCTCCCAGGGAAGTGCCTATGGGAGGGCAGGGGGAAGGGGCAGGAGGAAGCAGGGAGAGCGTTCAGCCCCGAGGGATGCTGGTTTGAGAGGCTGAGCCCTCTCGTTCCCCGGTGGTTCTCGTTGGCCCAGGGGAGCCGTGAACACCATGGGGGGCCCGTCCGAGGCATTTTCCCAGCAGGCTCTTGGGAAGGAGATCTGCAGGGAGCCCTTCCGAGGCCACCCAGCCTTCAGGGGCGCTCAGGTCAGACACATGGACCTGTGCATCATGGGTATAGTCCATATATTCCATGTGTGTCCCATGTCCAGCCAGCCGCAGCCTGGGGTGTGGGTGGTGCCCGCCGTACTGGGCGTGGCTGCCTCGGTGGGGAGGTCTGTGTGTGGGCTAGGTGCCATCCCCAGGCCTAAGACCGCAGGGGGATGGCCGATGCAACACAATTATGTCCAAGACTCAGTGGCCAGGAGGATGGAGTTAACGAGCTGCTGACGGCGAGGGCAGGCAGGGCCGGGGCACGGGGTGTGGCGGTGGGTGGAACACGATTGGCGTTGGTCCCCTGCACGGGAGGACATGTGGGCCTCACCGGGCACCTGGCCTCGAGCCCGGGCTGACCTTACCCGCCATGACCCGGCGCCAGCCTCTAAGCCTCCCGAAGCCCCGTTTCTTGCTCGGTGAAGTGGAGACCATGATGTCGCTATTTCACAGAATGGTGACGATGCACAGAAACCCGCTGGCAAGGCCTGGCCTGCGGCCCACGCTCAGCAGGCGGTCACAGTTCGTATTCCCGCGCCTGGCATTTCTCACATCCCGGGCAGAGGGCACCGCCTGTCCAGCGGTCTGATAGGGCGGCGGCCGGCTGATCGGGCAGATGTTTTCTGCAGCTGGACCATTCGGTGCCAGGGGAGGGGCGGAGCGGAGGACGGGCTGGGGAAACAGGCCCGTCAGATGCAGAGCCTGCTGTGCTGTGTGAGACCTTCCAGACCTCATGCTCGGTCATGGGCAGCTCTGAGAGGGTGTCGTGCAGGGAGGAAGAGCATCCGATTTGCATTTTAAATTTTTATCCCAGGCGGCAGGGCGTTTAGCGGATCAGAGGGAGAAGGGAGCGGATGGGGGGCGATAGATTTGGAGGCTTTGTCACTAATCCCAGCAAGAGCTCCAAGGCCCCGAGAGACGGGGAGGAGAGCAGTTTGGAAGGTTTCCAGGAGGAAGCACTGACGCGTGATGGCCACCAGTTGGCATGGGGGCGAGGCAGGTGTCCTAGGAGAGCATCATGCCTGGTCATCTGGCTGGAATGACCGGTCCATGCAGGCACAGGGGCAGGACCGCGATCAAGGGGGGCGGCAGGCACAGAGGTGGAGCTGGTGGTGCTGAATCGGAGGGGCCTGTTGGACATCCCCGGGGCCTCTCTGGCAGATGGTGGGGTGAGGGGGTCTGGGCCCAGAGCAGGGGTCCGGAGGCGCTTGGAGAGTGTGGCCCCGGCCAGGCGGGGGCCTGAAGGAGAACGGCCGGAGGAGGGGTCAAAGGAAGGTCAGTGCGGGGACCAGCCTGCAGCCTGTGGGGACCACTGGGCAGCTGGGCAGCACTTTGTACACAGGGCGAATATGGGGAAGATGCTCAGTGCCACTCTTGCCTCCCAGAGCCCCTCGAATCCACCAAGAAAGATACTGACAGATGACACGGCCATCTGGATGGAAGGAGTGAAGACCAGCTGAGACTGAAAACGCAGAAAACGAGTCCTGCAGCTAATCAGGCCCAGCAGGTCCTGATGGAAGCGCTGCGAAGGTAGAGACCTTGTTTCTCCCAAGGTCAGGCAGTGGCTGTCAAATGAGTGACAGCCGCTTTCTCCCCAATGGCGTCGCAGGATGGCTTTGCTAACCCCGCCCCAGGACTGAGGGTGTCCAATCGCTCAGCCGCCCTGCCTCCTGCCGGCACTGTCTTCCCCTGCTTCCTCCGCCCCCGCCCCAGAAAGCAGCCAATCACTGCTCCCCACGGCTCACAGTCTCCGTGCTGGACCACACATCTCTGGGAAGACATCCCTCCTCCCTCTTGGCGGCTGATGCTCCACAGGGTCCTCCCTCCCTGCGGCCAGCCTGTCAGTCTGACCCTGTCATACCAACGCGGCCCCTGGTCTTTGGCTGGTTCAGTCTGAACAATAGGCACATCCCAGAGACAGAAGCAGGATCCCTGGGGACCATGGAAGGCTTGCTGGGATAGAGGAGAGGAGGAACTGAACCCGAAATCTGGATGGGAGCAGGCCCCACCACCTGGGGCTGGGAGCTTGTGTCCCCCCCCCCCCATTTCCCTCACACCTCCCCCAGCCACTCCTTCTCTTCTGGGGCCGCCCGCTAGGAGGGACACAGGGAATGAGCCAGTGCTCAGATCACGCAGAATAAGGCCCGCGAGGAATGTGTGTAAAAACTAGGGGCTGCTTCATTCTGGAAGGAAAGACACAAAGAACAAAAACCTGTCATCCAAGAAGGCATTTATCGAAAAGGGGTTGAACTTGCCCGGAAAGGTCTGGAAGGACAGAACAGGACCCAGGAGAGAAGCAGCAGGAGTCAGACTCAAGCTCACCTGGACGGTCTCTCCACAGGTGGGCAGAGCACATAGGACGGGAGACCTGGGAGCCGTGCCACAGGAGATTGAAAGAAGAGGCTGCAGCCCGGCTGGCAGGGCTCCGTGGTTGAGCATTGACCTCTGAACCTGGAGGTCACAGTTCGATTCCCGGTCAGGGCACCTACCCAGATTGTGGGCTTGATCCCTGGTGTGGGGTGTGCAAGAGGCAGCTGGTCAATGCTTCTCTCTAATTATCTATCTCTCTCCCTCTCTCTCTCTCTCTCTCTCTCTCTCTCTCTCTCTCTCTCCTTCTCTGAAATCAATAAAAAAAAATATTTTTTAAAAATAAATACAAATGAAAAGAGGCTGAGCATACCTTGGCCAGAACGTGGTGTGAGGAACCTCAGCCTCATGGGCACTGTAGAGCAGATACTTGTTTTTTGTTGTTGTTTTTAATACATTTTATTAATTTTTTTAAAGAGAGGAAAGGAGAGAGACAGCTAGAAACATCGATGAGAGAGAAATATTCATTAGCTGCCTCCTGCACACCCCCCACTGGGGATGTGCCCACAACCAAGGTACATGCCCTTGACCGGAATCGAACCTGGAAACTTTCATGCCACATGCTGATGCTGTATCCACTGAGCCAAACCGGTCTTGGCTAGACCAGATACTACTAAGTCCCTCCCACCCAGAGCCTCAGTCCTGAGTGGGCAGAACAGGCCTCCTGCTGCCTTCAGTGCTGCATCCCCTCCACCAGGACACAAATTATTAAAAATGCAGAAAGTGAGGCTGCTGAATAGTGTCCCACTAAACAGAGAGGGGGAGGGGTGTGGTCCATAAGGAGGGTCATTATCGAAGTTCGCTCTTTATATCCGGGGGACCAGGTCTGAGCACCAGCTCCACCACGTGGGGGAGACCCCGGGCCCGTTTCTTCAGCTCTCGGAGCCTCAGTTTCCTCAGCTGTCACAGCAAGTGCTCATTCCAGGCCGCCACAGAGTGAGCTCTGAGTAAATGCCGGCCGCCATCACTGTGGTCCGCCATGAGCTGAAAGACACAAATTCAGAGATTTTAAATGCCATCACACATTTGAGTCTTGAGTTCCTCAGAGCTTGGTCGAAGGTGCTTCGAGAGGAGCAGGGGCAGAGGTGAGACACCGAGAAGGCACGCCCTTACTTCAGCCAACTTGTCTCAGCCAGTGCCTGCCCCCCTGAGCTCTGACGGAACATTTCGGGGACAGAAAAGCCAGGGTTTTCGCTGCCAGGATGAATGCAGACCGGTGCCAGCATCGCCTCTTTGGCACCCGGGCCAGATGCTTATCTAGTTTCCCTTAAACACTGCCATTCTCAAATCATTTGCTTAGCAATCGTTCCACACTTTAGGATATCCAGAAGCTCAAACAAACGTCCGGCAACGTTTTATGGCCTTGGAGACATCCCGCCAGACCCACTTCCCTCAAAAGGGCATTGTCGGGCATTAATCGGAGCCCAGTGCCCCGGCAGGCCTGTGTGCGTGATAAGCGTCTCCCTGTGATCCGGGCCGCAGCGTTCATTTGCTTAGCAAATCCGCTCCGGTGCTGCGCTCACGCCAAGATCATTTGCAGCCTGGACACTGCACGCTACTACCGACCGTGCATCGGTGGAGCTGGGAGTCACGAGGGGCTAGTGTTGCTCTCGCGATGTTTGCCATTCTGCAGCCCTGCCGAACTCTCAGAGCATCTTCAGAGCCGATGTCTGACCTGTGCGGCCCCTCAGAATCCCATAGGTCAGCACGCCCTGCAGATGGCGGAGGCTGGGAGTGTCTGCGATGGATGCGTTATGGCGCTCGGGTCTCCCGACTCTGACTCACAGCCCGACCGGTCTCCTATGGCCTCGCAGCCTCTCTCTTTTCCAAGAGATGGAAGGTGACTTAAGTGAGGGCTGCCTCATCGTGGTTAGAAAACATCCTGGACATCTGCGTGGCTTCGTGTCTCCCAAGACCAAGGAGGACCCCGATGCCTCGGAGGCGCAGGTGGGCCCAGAAATGGCGAGTGGGCGAGCGTGTGCCCACAGGAAGGGTCCCTCACCCACGTGAAGACCCGCCCTCTGGTTTGCAGTTGTAACTGCCCTCTGCTCCGCTCGCTTTCCTCACCCCGTGTCCATTGTCAAGTTCCTGTTCTTCTGTCTAGCCCAGGCTGGCCAGCTCAAAGGTCGCCTCCTTCAGGAGCCTATTCTCATCATCTCAAGGTCAAGTTCATCCCTCCTTCTTTTTACGCTCTTGGCTCCACTCCGCCAACCCTTCTTCTGTCTGGATTGCCTTGTGTTGCTGCAAGGGAAAAAGGCATTTCTTCCCACTAGTTGACAAGCCAGGGACATGCAGTGTTCATCTTACCCAGACACTGCGTGATACAGAGCAGATTGTGGCAGACACTGCTGCTGTCACCCCCTCTCACCCGTCCCCTTCTCACCCAGCTCCAAGGGGACGTTCTGTTCAAAAACAGAGTTGATGTGACGGCTGCGGATAGTTTTACTTACCTGCAGCAAGGAAAGGGGACAGGAGATTCATATCCAAAGCTCTGTCGCCCAGAAGGGAGGCTGAGCCATTGCGCATGCGCCCTGTTTGGTTAATCACGTGTTGATTTCTTTGTGTTTTTTAAATTATGTTTTTATTGATTTCAGAGAGGAAGGGAGAGGGAGAGAGAAATAGGAACATCAGTGATCAGAATCATTAAGCAGCTGCCTCCTGCATGTCCACTACGGGAGAGCGAGCCCACAATCTCGGCACGTACCCCGACCAGGAATCAAACAGTGACCTTCAGGTTCATAGGTCTGTGCTCAGCCACTGAGCCACGCAGGCCAAGCCATGTTGCTTTCTTCTCTGCAGTTGGCCAGACTTGTCGGGTTGGGTTCATCTTACGCATAGCTGGCCTGCAGCATGCTGTGCTTCCTTTGAACAGTCAGTAACAATGACATTGAGCCCAGACCGGTTTGGCTCAGTGGATAGAGTGTCGGCTTGCGGACTGAAAGGTCCCAGGTTTGATTCCGGTCAGGGGCATGTACCTTGCTTGCGGGCACATCTCCACTGTGGGGCGTGCAGGAGGTGGCTGATGGATGTCTCTCTCTCATCAATGTTTCTGACTTTCTATCTCTCTCCCTTCCTCTCTGTAAACAGTCAATTTAAAAAAAAGAAAAAGAGAATGACACTGAGTAAGAATGGCCCAGACCTTGAGACCCTTGTCCTGTCTAACGCTTCCTTTTAGTAAGTCTTGGCTGGGCATACGGATGCCTGGCTAGAGCTCCATTTCCCAGACTCCTTTGCAGCGAGGCATGGCCCTAGGAGGCAGAAGGGAGGTGGACTTTGTCTTCCCAGCAGCGGGGCGGCTTGTCACCTTGGTGCTCCCTTCCTCCCTGGGCTGGGCCGAAGATGAGGCCGACAAGAATCAGACCCCGGGGGATGGCAGGGCAGCAAGATGGGAGGAACGTCAGTCCCTAGCAAAGTGCCCCACCATCTGCACGGCTCCCCGCAAACACTTAGGTGAAGAGACAGCTACTATTTTGGGATCTCTCCATTAAAATCGCTTTGCCTAATCGCCGGTGAGCGTACAGGTGCCTGGATTACGTGCGCATGAATGGAAGCAGGGGTAAACAAAAGACTGAGTAGCATGGATGCGTGAATCAGTGAGTCAGCTGCTGCCAATGGTAGTTATGCCTGAAGGAACACCTGTGTAATTTTCCCAGGGGGGGCCTGACTTCCCTGACAGAGAAGCCAAGGAAAGGGGGAGGGGTAAGGGAGGCAGAACCGGTGCTTCAGAAGGCGAGTCCCTCAGGGGGTCCCGTGTCGGATGTGCCACTCTTTCGCTTTGTGGACGATGTGGGGCTGCTCCCCGGGGACCTGCCAGCAGAAAACCCAGAAGGGAGCGCTCTGCTGTCAGGGGTTCAGTCGAGAGAGCCTGAGCTGGCCGCGTGCAGAGCTGCAGCAGACGGCAACGGAGGGCGTTCGGCGCCTCTGTCCTTCTCGTAACCACGTTCTTTGAGAAAACAAGGTACTCGAGATACCAGTGCCCTAACATACAAGATTTTTGAGATACGAGCCATCGAGCGAGCGATTTTTGCTTTGAAATACGAGCAACATTTGAGATAGGAGTAATCGCGCGGATCAGCCGGCTGCACACGACCCACCAGTTTACCTCGACTTGAGGGTCCCATAGTTTCCCACGCCTCAAGATTACGGAACGAACTAAACTCGTATCTCGAGGTACCACTGTACTTTGTTAGGTGTGTGACAGCGGCCTCTGCCAGATGAAGGAGCATCCTGCAGTGAGGAAAAATAGGATGTGCTCTGCATTCCTCTCGGGGTTACAGTGGCCATCAAGTGAGAGTGTGTGCGAGATCCCGGGAATGGGTGGATGGCTGTTGCTCTCTCTGCCTGGCCAACTCCTCCCGTTATCGGTCTGTGTGATTCTGGTTGCTAATCACAGTTCCCTCTCCTGGACCAAACTAGTGAGGAAGTGCCCAGGTCTGGCCCATTTTTTTTTTTGGCCCCAGGGATTAGTCCAAAGGGAGAGCACATGACCCAGGCTGAGCCAATCGGCGCTCTTCCCTTGGCCAGGGGTACCTCTCATGCTCCCTGGACTCCCCCTGAGATGAGGTCAGCCCAGAGCTCTCTGCAGCCCGGGGTTCTGCCTGGAGGAAGCAGGGTTTGGAGCGGAGAGGGAGGCTCTGACTGCCTGTGTGAGACCAGCCCACCCCTGTCCTCCGCGATCACATGGACAGAGTATGTCTGTTACAGGGAAACTTCCCTCTTTTCCTTAAGCTGGTTTGAGTTGGGTATCTTTCACCTGCTAATAAGATACTACATACAGCCAAGACCGGTTTGGCTCAGTGGATAGAGCGTTGGCCTGTGGACTACGCTCAGGTCCCAGGTTCGATTCCAGTCAAGGCCATGGGCCTTGGTTCTGGGCACGTCCCCAGTGGGAGGTGAGCAGGAGGCAGCTGATCAGTGTCTCTCTCTCATCGATGTTTCTAATTCTCTATCCCTCTCCCTTCCTCTCTGTAAAAAATAATAAAATATATATATATATTTTAAAAGATACTACATACAAGTAACATCATCAGGAGACTCCAAGGGACCTGGAGAGCTTGCTCATTTACTTATTTTTTTAACATCTTTATTGTTGAAAGTATTTCTGATGCCCCCATCTTCCCCATTGACCCCCTCCAGCCACTCCCAAGAGTCGCTTGTTTAGAGACTCTAACTAGGGACAGTGCCACTTGAGAGCCTTTAACCAAGAATGGCCGTCCTTGATCTGGAAAAGTCCTCCTTTTGGACCAGATGGGTGGCTTCCAAGGGGCACACACAGGGGTGCCAGGGAAGAGGAGCCCCGCCAGCCGGGACGTCCAGGCTAGCCTGCCCGGTGGCCACTGGGATGATGGCTTAGCCTGAATGTGTCTAAGGATGGGACTGTCCTCCTCATACGGCACGCCAACCTTGTGCTCACACCTCTGGCTCTTAGACATAAATCAAGCCGGGTCCCTTTAGACTTTTCTTCGTTTCACTCTCTGTAGATACACAGGATTCCCACCTGCCCGCTCCCCTTACCCCCTCCCCCTCCTCCAACCCTTCTAAGCCTTCAGATCTGTGAAACGGGTAACACATGTCCCCGCATCTCTCCTTCTCTGGTCTAAAAAGCCACCTGGTTCAGGTGACAAGGCTGTTCAGCCCTCCATCAACCCGACTTGCCGAGCTGGGTCCTCACTTACCACCGTCTCCCGCTAGCCGCGCCCCCAAAGCCGCCCGGACAGTCTGTCCCCGCTCCGCCCTCCGTCTGGGGGGTGCCTCTAGAGATGCAAACCCGAGCGTGTCTTCTTCCAGTCGCCTCAGACTGTTGGCTCACATTGCGCCAAAAATGAACGGAAACCACTCCTCCTTCACGGAGTGCGATCACCCTACCTTGTACTTTGGTGGCTGACCTTTTGAAACCACGTGACAGAAGTGCCACCGATTCTGATGTGTTCACCGTGGCCCATCATTCTGGATTTCTTTATTTGTGTAATACTGGTAGGTGAGCCAGCGTGTTTTCGGCACTGCTTAGAACTGGGTCATTCCGAATTCGCCAAGCTCGCCTCTTTGACTTGATTCAAATCCGTGATTCAAATACTCGCCAGGCTGGGCCACAGGTGACAACCCTTCGTTCAGAGGCAGGGGCGCCTCCTGGGAAAGGGGCTTTTCGCCAACAGAGTGGCACCCGCAGAGACACTGCCCCTTCCTCCACCCTGTGTCCATCCTGAGAGAATGCCAGCTCCCTGGACTGACCTAATGAAGGCCTTAATGACCACCGTCCCTGAGCATGGGAGGAGGGACTAGAGCAACACCCCTGGGGCAGAGTCATTCTGGGGAGCGGGGAGGGGAGCAGCGGATTGGGCCCTGGAGGAAGATCAGGGCAAGGCAGGGGCCCTGGTGCTCAGGGTGGGAGCTCCCGCAGGAGATGTGGCGGCAGCTAGAACGCACCCCCTCACCCTTTGCCCGGGCAGGACTGACGGGGGTGTGGGCAGCTGTATCCGGCGCTTGCTGGTGCTGAGATGCTGTGAGACCAGCCTGGTGCTCCAGAGACAGCCCTCCGCCCTAGAACGAGATCACATACCCTCATTCTGAGGCTTTCCGGTGCATTTCAAGACCCACCTAGGTGACCTCTAACCCTCCTAGGTGACCTCTAACCCTCCTAGGTGACCTCTAACCCTCCTAGGTGACCTCTAACCCCGTGCCCACAGTGGCCCCCTCTGCCTCCTCACACCGAGGCTGCCTGGCTCCCTGTTCCTCCTCCAGGAGTTCCTCAGCTCTGTCATTTGATAAATGACGCCAGTGGGTGGAAATAGGTCAGACAGCGAATTTCCAACCCCTTCTCAGCGTGTGGAGACGAAGCTTTGGTGGAAGGTGACTACAGAGGCTGTGTGATGGCCACGCCGGCGGGAGGACAAACTGCATTCTGTATGCGAACATTTACCCAGCCTGTGTCTTGGCGGCAGGGAGCGAGGCCAGTGGGAGGCGGGCACAGAAAGCAAGGGGTGGGAGCCGTGGGAGCAGAGTCCGAGTGAGACCCTGGCCAGTGCCACTCACCGAGCGCGGTGCTGTGTGAAATGGAGATAAAAATATCTGCGCGAGGGAGGCTCTCGTGAGGATTCCAGGGGCTGCAGACATGCCTGCTGGCATTGAACTCTAATGTTAGCTCCTCTCCTTCTCGGAAGGCTTGCTGCCCAGCTGGGGAGGGAATCACTGACCCCCATCGCCATGAGGTGAAATATACTCAGCAGCCCACCCTTCCCGACACTGGCAGAAAGCTGCACCCTCTGGGGAGGTGGTCAGAGGACGGGTCACTGGTGAAAAGGTGGGGCCCAGGAGAGAGGACAAGAGTGCAGGTGGGACATGAAGGACATGGGAGGGGGAAGGGTGCCGATGAAAAGGTGAGGGCACAAGTCAGCAGAGAGGGGCACAGGTGAGAGGCAGGGGCACAGGTCAGATGCAGGGCACAGGTCAGAGGGCAGTTATGCTAGGGTGCAGAGCTCGGAGGGATTGCTTTCATCTCCTCTCCTGGTTGTATGGAAGGGTCCCGATGAAATATACTCTCCCGCCCCTTTTGTGGAGACTCGAACGTCAGCCTCTTCAGTGATGTTCAGGGAAGACTGACCATCGCAACTCAGATCACACAGTCCTCATATTGGAAGCTATTGACTGAGCACCTGTTTTACTCCAGACCTGCTAGAAACAGTGGTTTGTTTGTTTGTTTGTTTGTTTGATTGTTTTTTAAGAGGACGATCGGGTTCTTTTCTCAGAGCGTGAGCTGTGTGTAGTGTCTGAAAGTCCTAGTCTCTAGCTGACCAGCAGCTCAACTTGGGTAAATTACTTACATAAGCTCTTTGAGCTTCAATTATCTCCCCTGTAAAATGGAAATAATAATAGGTCGTTCTCATGGATTTTTCCACAATTAAGATGCTTTTGGCCCAAACCGGTTTGGCTCTGTGGATAGAGTGTTGGCCTACAGACTGAAGGGTCCCAGGTTCAACTCCAGTCAAGGGCATGTATCTTGGTTGCGGGCACATCCCCAGTGGGGGGTGTGCAGGAGGCAGCTGATCAATGTCTCTCTCATCGATGTTTCTAATTCTCTATCCTTCTCCCTTCCTCTCTGTAAAAAAATCAATAAAAAATATCTATTTTTAAAGATGCTTTTGGCTACAGGTAATTCCATTTGCACCATCAGGAAAACATGTCTCCTCACAGGAGCCCCGATGCATCGGGGCTCGTTGCCTTAGTAACCAGTGCCATCCTCAAAGACCCAACCCTTTTCTTTTCTCGGTTCTGACAGTTTCTTTACATCTCCTGGTTCTCGAGCTAGTTCCCCTCCGGAACAGAATGCGGTCATATATTCGATCGTTAAGATGTCTGGCATCCAGAAGTTTCTGAGAAGCACTTTCCCTTTTCCCTCCTACGCATTAGACTTCTCTTCGCTGGCCAGAATGCTATTACAGGTCCTGAGAGAAATGGGATCGCCGTGATCGGATTAAACCCATTGGAATAAAGCTTTCCCCGAATCACCAGGAAGAGCAGTAGACACCCAAAGGAAATCAGGGCTCTGCCAGCCATGAGCTGAGGACCCAGTTGCTTTGTCAGCAACAGGAGTGCCTGGCCCAGGGTTGGTGGGACACTGTGATGGGATCATTGGTGTCAGGCTCTCCGAAGGGTACCTGGGATAGAGTTGGTGTGCAAATAGGTGTTAGCTAAAAATGCGTCTCACATATTTCACAAGTAAGTTATACATTGTTTTTCTTATGCTGTTGAATGATAGATAACATCAAGGTGACTGGAGACCCTAAAATGATGTGGACAGAGGAGTGTCAGGGTGAGGAAAGGCTAACAAAGGCTTCTCAGGCCCCAGCGGGTTTGGCTCAGTGGATAGAATGTCGGCCTGTGGAGTGAAGGGTCCCAGGTTCAATTCCGGTCAAGGGCACATGCCCAGGTTGTAAGCTCAATCCCCAGTCAGGGGGGCGTGCAGGAGGCAGCCGACCAATGATTCTCATAATTGATGTTCCTCTCTCTCTCCCTCTCCCTTCCTCTCTGAAATATATAGATACGTATATTCAGAAAAGAAAGACTTCTTAGCAAGTGAGGGCCTCGTGCTAACAGTTGAAAGCAGATGGAAAACATAAAGGAAGGATTGGGGGTGGGGCTTGGAGCTAGAGACTTGCCTGGAGGAGAAAAGGCGGGAAGTAGCCGGGGAAAAGCTCAGCAGCAGCTGTGCCTGGAGGGCAGAGTAACGTCAAGGCACTAAATAGCTCAGACCAGAGGTTCTCAACCTGTGGGTCGCGACCCCGTTGGGGGTCAAATGACCCTTTCACAGGGGTCGCCTAAGACCATTGGAAAATGCAGATATTTACATCACGATGCATAACAGTAGCAAAATGTCATGGTTGGGGGTCACCACCACATGCGGAACTGTATGCAAAGGTTCACGGCCTTAGGAAGGTTGAGAACCACTGATCTCAGACAAATTGGTGTTGAGCACGTGTCAGAGTTGACCGGCTTGCCAGAAAATAAACCAGGAAGACATAGGAGAGTGCTGGTTCAGAGAGGAGTTCTAGAGTTGGAGAAAGGAAGCTTACATCCGTAGCCAGGTGTTCTCATTTATTTCATAATTTCAAGATTTCGAACGAAATGTATTGGGATGACATTGGTGAATAACATTATATGAGTCTCCAGTGTCCGACTCTGTAACACATCCTCTGTATATCGCATTGTCTAATCTTCACCATCCAAAGTCTAATCTTCACCCTCCACCTGCTACTTGAGCCCCTTTACCCTCTGCATCCTCTCCCCACCCTCTTCCCCTCTGGGGACCACCCTGCTGTCATCCGTGTCTAGGCATTTGTTTGTTTTGTCTTCTTTGTTCATGTGTTGCTTTCTGTTCACCTAGGAGTGAAATCATATGGTTCTTGTCCTTTTTGTCTCACTTACTTCACTTCGCATGATAACGTGCCCTCGAGATCCATCATGTTACTGCACATGGCAGCACTCCAGCCTCTCTTATAGCAGCCAGTTTCTGCAGTGAGGAAGCGTACAAGGTCATCTGACAAAGTCAAAACAGAATCAAGGGCATGTTGTTGTACCGAAATGAAGCAAATGAGGAGGGCTCTCTCTGCATTTGGTAGAGCCGGAGGAGTGTTTTATGGGGCCCACTGACAGATGAGCAAGAAACAGAGTCAACCATTCAGAGGGGGTGCGCAGAAACACAGCGGGAGGAGAAGGTCAGTGCGAGGGCAGAAGGTCCCAGCTGGACTTGAAGTTCTCATGCTAAACAGTCAGCCCCGATGATCGGTGTCATTCCCACCACAAAGATGCCAAATACAGTCTGTCCGCTGCTGGGTGTGGGCAGTTTTTCCCACTGAAAGTGGAAAGCAGGCTGGAGGCAGGGCTGGGGCATTGAGAAGGATTCTGGGAGCCGGGGAGGAGGGAGAGGGGTGCTGTCCCCTCCTCCGGGGCCTGGAAGTCCTGGCTGCGCACCCAGAAGGAGAGCCAGCCCCATGCCTCGAGGGGCGCGTCTCTCAGCACCTGGAAAGCTCCAGGACAGGGAGGCATCTACCTGGGCTCAGGGTGCTCAGGCCTGAGGGGCAATTCCGCTGATCGCTGTCCCAGAAGGCACGTCTGGCCAAGACAGAATGTCCCAGCCCTGCCGCACCCAGAGAAGAGAACAGCCGAGGTGCCGGGGAGAAGCGGCACCGAGGGAGGGAAAGTAAACAATGCTACACTCCCTTGCTTGGCTGCAAGTCGAGAAGGAAGTGTGATGGCCAGTCTCGCCCCTCACCTTCCAGCCTGAGGTGGGGGCCCCTCTGAGCTCCCGGAGGGCACCCGCCCAGGTGGGGACCAGGGACTCAAATGGTGAGGCCTGGAGAAGAGGGCTTCCCTCCTGCCCGGCCTCACCCCTCACTCCTGTGTGTTGACCAACTAGAAAATGAAGGTCCAAGCAAGTCCAATGGAGGCGTCATTACCCTCCTCCATCCCCTTCTACCTTGCACCCTCAGACAGCACCAAACTCCTCCCAGCAGCCCCTGGCGCCTCACTTCTCTCCCCTGGCCTGGGGGTCCCCTCAGCCACAGCATTCTGTTGACTCCTCTGTAAATGCTGGAGTCCAGCTTTGTGAGTTTCTTCCACCAGATGTTTACTTGTCCATCATCTTTATGCTTTTCCCCCCAAATGGGATTAATTCTATTAAAAGCTACATGCAGCTTCCCAATGCATATTCATGGGTTTCTGTCTGCGCAGAGCTACTGCGCTGGGCCACACACACACACACACACACACACACACACACACTTTGTGAATCTCTGAGCCTAGTTCCAAACAGCTCTCCCCAGGCTCACAAACCTTTTGAAGTTTTCTGTTACATTTTTAAAGCTTATTGGAATACTGTATTCTTCCCCATCACACACTCACTTTGGATATGATGTGAGTACATTTTTAAACCACGCCCTAGCAACTATAACTGGCATTTCAAGGGGATACCTCAGGTCTGGCCTGATGCTCCTGGTGCCCCCGGCACTGCTGAGCACTCCAGGGGTAGTACCCGCTGCTGGAGGAACACAGATCTAGAAATCACTGCTCTCTTTTTCCTTCTTCCCAAGCCCCCAATTCACCATCAACAGTACAGGCGATGCGTGCCTGTTGGATCTGGGTGTGTTTCAATTGACTAGACGGATAGCATGTTGGTGGTTGTGGGGACAGCAAAGCACGGTCGGTCCACCTTGAGTGCAGAGAGGGAGAGGCACTGGCCTAAGACCATAGAGAACGTTGGTAGTAGAGCTGGGAGCTGTCCGCTCTGCCATATCTGTCTTTGACGTTTTTGAGGATCCCCTGTAGTTCTCAGATGACAGGGTTCTAAATGGGGGTATGGAAGTTAACCCCTGTGCACGCTTCAAGAGACTGTCTCCGGTGGAATCCACGGTTCTTTGTCCAAGGAGCTCTAGGTCCCTCTTGAAGATTTCACTGAGGTTCTAGACTCATCGAATATATTCTTACCCTCCGAATAAAGGGAATCCATTCTCCTAACTGATTACTTCTTGGTGATTGGATACACCAGTGCACTGGTAACGCAAATACCATTTTCAGGAAGATACACTCTGTCCCCCAAAACCTACAGACTCCCCGTCACCCAGGGATTGAAATCTTCCCCGCCTCCTGCATCTGTGTGTTCCTGCAGAAGGTCGGCCATGCCCTCTTGGGCCTTGGTCACGTGATTTGAAGACCAAAGAGCGTGTCAGTTTGGTTCTCACTGCAGAGACAGTGATCTTTTCTGTCACACTTGTCTGTGGGTGAGACAATACAGACCCAGAGAGCCACGCTCCATCCAGAGCTAAGATCCAGCCAAAGATTGGCAACGCGGGACTTGAACCTGCCTCTGTGTCCAAAGGCCACATTCTTTTTTTTTTTTAACCCACATTCTTTCCCTGACATGGCGCTGCCTCTTATTCTTACCCCTGGCAGGTGCAGGACCCACCCTCATATCGAGAGCACGTTGCCCACGATGTTAAATGGAATGGCCCCAAATAGCAGTTCTCAGGCCGTTGTTTCTGATCATGTGTCTGTCATCGGTGCCTTTTTTTTTTTTAATTGTGTTTGTTTATTAGGACCTGTTGAACCTCTGGAGGAAATGAGCTCTTTGCTTTCTCTTGAACTGGCCTCTTCCGAGTTGCAGTAAAATGTCCTACCCCAATCTTCCGGGCTGGGTGAAGGAACCACTCTGGTCGTGCAGGTGATGGTGTGGTTCCCATGCATGGCTCCGTCGTGTTCGGTTCATTTCATTTCAACATGGTTCCCCGGGACTCCAGCGGCGCCCTCAGAACCCACACCTGTGCGCTGGGGAAGGGCAGACTGCCTGAGGTCTGCAGAGCTGAATAAAGCCACGTTTCCCTTTAATTCAGGATTTTACTTCTTTAAAAAAAAAAAAAATATATATATATATATATATATATATATATATATATATATATATATATATATTAATATATTTTATTGATTCCACTGAGCCAAACCGGTCTCGGCTAAAATATATTTTATTGATTTTTTACAGAGAGGAAGGGAGAGGGATAGAGAGCTAGAAACATTGACAAAAGAGTAACATCCATCAGCTGCCTCCTGCACGCCCCCTACTGGGGATGTGCTCACAACCAAGGTACATGCCCTTGACCAGAATCGCACCTGGGACCTTTCAGTCCTCAGAACCGACGCTCTATCCACTGAGCCAAACCGGTTTGGGCAGAATTTTCATTCTTGGGGGAGAAGGGGTGTGAACTGTGACAACTGCCTTCTTCTCCAAAGCCTGCCTCCTGTCGCATGGCCTCGCTCCTGCGTTCCCAGCTCGCCCCAAGTAACCCTGTGCCTTTTACCCTCCTGCGGGCTGGGGCGCTCCCCCGCCAGCACCCCTCAGCGCTGGGGCTCTGGGCCTGCCAATTACCTGTCCCTCGGCAGCCAGGCGGAGACCGGCCCCAGCTGGAGCCCAGCTGCGGAGAGAAGAAGAATTAAGACATTTTCCTTTTCTTCCGAGTCCTTGCTAATTCTTGCCGGCGGTGATTAGCCGGGTATTTTTAGCTCGGCTGAAGCGCCCGGTTAGTTAGTATTCAGGGCTGGTCCAGGCAGCGTGTTCCTGCTCTGCCTCCACTGGGTCCCGTTTGAAGTGGATGCCTCCCAGGTGCACCTCCTCCCACCGCTCCCCGAGGTGCTGGCTGCTGCCCAAAGGGCCCGGGACAAAGTCTTCCAGGAAGGATCTGGAAAATGAGCAATTGGGAGCCACATGAGGAGACAGAAATAACTCCGCGCTGGGGCAGGGCACCCTGGTTTCGTGCTGGACTTTGTCACCAGCTTGGTGGAGGGCTGGGCGCCTTACCTGCCTCTCCCAAGCCATCGACCAGCAGTGTGGCTGCTCCCTCCCTACCCCCAGCTCCTTCCAGGACTAAGATACTGTGGAGTCATCAAGCCTAAAACAGGAGCCGAACGTAAAGCCACGCAGGCCTGCGGGGGCAGCTGGAGAGCGAAATGCAGGTCTCTTTCCTTCTCCCGCCACCTCCCGGCCCCAGCCTCCTCCCTCTCCACACTGATCCCTGGGGGACGTGCCTCCCGGAGGCCTCCCAGGGGCGCTGGGCATGCGCAGAGGCAGAAACAAGTGTGTCTGGGGAGATCTGGAAACTGGGGTGCAGTTCTGCTAATGAGATGGAGGCAGCCACAGGCCCCCCGAGAACAGTCCCCTTCCGTTCTGTGTAGCCGGCCGAGGAGCAGTGGAGCCTACCCTGTGGGTCTCATGTCTCCTGCACGCCTGCTCAGAGGGACGGTGCAAGGCGCTTTTCCCAGCAGCCCCCTGGCTCCGGGCAGGTGGCCGGGCCAGCCCGACCCAAGGATGCTGAATCCTCCCTCCCCTCGTGTGTCACATGTGGTGAACGGTCCTCAGATTAAACATCAGGAAGTCACACCTATCGTTTGGTCCACTGCCTTGCACACAGTAGGAACCACCGCTTTTTCTTTTTCCGTTGTTTTTTTAAAAATATATTTTATTGATTTTTTACAGCGAGGAAGGCAGAGGGATAGAGAGTCAGAAACATCGATGAGAGAGAGACATCAATCAGCCACCTCTTGAACACCACCTACTGGGGATGTGCCCACAACCAAGATAAAGGCCCTTGAAAGGAATCGAACCTGGGACCTTTCAATCCACAGGCCGATGTTCTAATCCACTGAGCCAAACCAATTTTGGCTGCTTTTTTATTAATTCTGGTCTGAAAGGCACTAATATCTGCTGACTCTAACTGTGTGCACCTGCTGGGCTCAGGAGGGTGCCCTCTGAGTGTGACCGGCGCTTTATAACGAGGACCAGGGTCCAGGCTGAAAACTGAGAAATGCAGGGGAGGCCACTCTACTCCACCCGCACTGTAAGAGTGAAGCTGGGCCTGAACCCACGCTCTCTAGGCATGAAGAGTCTGAGCTTGCAACCCAATATGCACCTGGGGATGGAGGAAGAGGATGTGGTGCCTACAAAAGCTGGGGTAGTACCAGCCATAGAGAGGCAGGAAACCTCGCCATTTGCGACAACACAGATAGACCGAGAGGGCATAAACTGCACACGGATACTCAATATAAAGATGGTCTTTAAATGTGGGCATCTTCCAGGGTGGCACTAACTTTTACAATTCCTGTGTAATGTTATATGTCACTTCTATCTGAGTGAAAAAATTCCCAGAAGCCCTGCACCAAGTAGTGTTGGGTGGATATTTTATTGACAAATTGAAACGACAGCCAATCCCTTCCTCACACCTTTCTTTCTGGCGTTTCTCTCGTACAGAAGCTCACAACGAACTCTCTACATCCCCAACCCAGGTCTGCATCTCCCCACCTCACTGGCAAGCTCAGGGGTGTGATACCCACACAGTTTCTGATCATCAAGCCAAGTCAGCTGTGGACCCTGTGATTAAAGGGCCCTTCCCCACCAGGAGGTCTCCTGGGCTTCCTGCCAGTCCAGACCCCCTCCCTCCGCCCCTCTCCCAGTCTTCTTTGAGGACACAGATCTCACTGTGCTGACCTCTGTCCCCTCCATGACCAGGCCATAATATGATGATCATTTCTCTCTCTCTCTCTCATAGTCACTGTGTGTTTATAAAATTAGTTGGTATTTCACTTTACTTTTTACATCCATCTCCCAAGCTCCTCCCTTGGTAACCATCGATACATGTTCTGAATCTGTGGGTCTGCTTCTTTATCCACTTGTTTTGTCTTAGATTCCACATACAAGTGAGCTCATGCGGTATTTGTCTTTCTCTGATTTATCTCATTCAGTGTAATGCCCTCTAGATCCACAGATGACAAGATTTCATTCTTTTTTATTGCTGAGTATGTCATACATCTTCCTTCCTTCATCTATCGCTGGACAACCTAGGTTGCTTCCATATCTTGGCTACAGATATGGTGCAGTGAATATGGGGGTGTAGATATGAGTGTTTTTGTTTTCTACTATAAAGGCCCCAAGTGGAACTGTGGGATTTCTGGGCTGTGGCGTCTGTTTGTTACTTTGGGGGCAACGACAGTCAGTTCTGAAATAAGCAAGGGCCGAGCAGGCAGAGAGACCGCCACGCATGGCTGACCCTCAGCCGAGAGTTCACCTTTCAAAGGCTCCTGCTGCTGCTACTGGGGTTGCACTCGGTTGACCTGTTACCCCTCGGGGAGTTAAGGACCCATGTCTGGGACAAAGACTGCCAGTGCAGCAGGCTGGCTGACTCTGCAGGCCGGGGGCGGGCAGGACCAGGTCTCGCCGGCTGGGATCCCTGGCAGCCTCACCCCGCCTTACCTCTCCCTCTCCCTCACCCTCTCCCTCTGCTCTGAACATGACCCCACCCGCCGCTGCCGGGAGAGGGCCTGAAGCCTGCTGCTGGCACAAAGGCCAGGGAGAGGCCAGTCGAGGGCAGGTGTCCCTAACAGCCCTTCTGCAAGCAGGTCCCCGAAGGGCCCCCAGCCGGCTGACACCAGCCGCCATCAGTCCTGAATGTTGGAAGCAAAGGAGACCCTTGTGAATCCTCTAATGCTTGGGGCTACACGTGTTGTTGCAATCATCAACAGCGCCCAGTGCCACGACAGGTGCACCTGGGCACCTGGCTAAATAATGTATACGGTCCGCCTTGTTTCCTATTCATTCAGCCCAGCAAGCCCCTGAGCAGCTGTGAGGCAGGGAGGTGGGGGGAGGGAGAAAGAGGAAGGGGGGAGAGCAACGGGGCAGAAACCCCAGGTCGTGTTGCTGCTGTGATACAATCAGCAAGGAAAGGGCTTCTCACCTTGGACTCAGGAGCACAGCGTGGATGTAGACAGACACCTGCGCAGCCATCCTGCCTGACCTGGGTGGGGCGGGGCCCAGTTCCAACGCCAGCTTCCGGCTGTGTGCCCTGGGGCAGGCCGCTTCTCTGCTCTGAGTGTTTTCTCACTGCCGGGAGAGCGCTCATATTCGGGTAATTCTGAGGAGTGAGCGAATCGAGGGCCTGAGTATGGGGTCTGTGCTCCTTTGTCAGTACTCGGCTCACCGCTCTGGATGCTGTTTGGGAAACCTCTCTCCGAAGCTTGTCCTTGCTCAGAGCCCCTTGCTTGGGCCAGAGTTAGAAAGAGAGTTAGGATGTTGGAATGATGGCTTTGTGAGGTGTTTCAGCGCCTCATCGCTGCACTGCACACCTGAAACTAATATAATATTGTATGTCAAGTGCAATTGGAGAGTAAATTATTTAAAAAAAAAAAAGCGTTCTGAGCCACCTCGCACCCATTGAGAGGCCACTATAACAAAAACAAAACAGACAGTAACAGGTGTTGACAAAGACATGGGGGCGCTCAGTAAAGTAATTACCGACATGGAACAACAAAACATCTGGAAGTTTCATTGCATCTTTATAAACGACTATTGCTATTGGCCATTACCCTAATGGCGACTCAGACCCTTACCTGGAGGAGCACACAGCAACAGCCTCTCTGTTGGAAAGATTGAGGTTAAGACACAGGGGGGAGCCGAGACCAGTGTGGCTCAGTGGATAGACTGTCGGCTTGGGGACTGAAAGGTCCCAGGTTCGATTCCGGTCAAGGGCATGTACATTGGTTGCGGGCACATCCCCAGTAGGGGGCGTGCAAGAGGCGGCTGATTGATGTCTCTTTCTCATTGATGTTTCTGGCTTTCTATCCCTTTCCCTTCTTTTCTGTGAAAAATCAATAAAATATATTAAAAAAAAAAAAAAGACACAGGGGGCGAGGATGCATTCCATGAGGATGTTCATTCTATGGGAGGTCAGGAGTGGACCGTCTGGGCTCCAGATCAAAGAAAGTGTCATAGAAAGCATGACCGGCTCTGGAGAGACGTGTAGAGAGGGAACATTCCTGAGAAGGCAAGAATGAGCTTGGCATGAGCGTGGAAGAGGGCAAAGGTTCTGGCTGGCAGGAGGAGGTCGACCAGATGGCTTGCCTGTGTACTCTGCTCCCGGCTCTGCCCCTCGCTAGCTGTGCTTTTATCTCTTCTCTTGTCGATGGGGTGGTCACGATGACTATAATAACCAGAACCTTAAAACGAATAAGCACCTCAATAATCTGCTCACAGGGTCGTTGGGAGGCTGAAATGTCTCCGTAGATGGACGTACCTCGAAGTATAAATAGTATCCGTTACCATGCAACCCCATTCCTGGAGCTTCTGCTATGCGGCTGCGTCGGTATGGCAGGAATGAGAGATAAGGAGCTTCCTCTCAGAGATCTCCCGGGAAGGAGAGGGAAGGGCCCGGTCGGTCAAACACAGCACCATGGCAGGTGCTAAGTGCACCACCGAGGGCGCTAAGAGATTCCAGGGGCGGGTTACCTCTAAGCCTGCCTGAAGGCATTCCTCGAAGGCTTCTCAGAGGAGGTGGCAGCCGTGGAATCCGCAGTGAGACGGTTCTCAAATGAAGAAAAGAGAGAAAGGGCAATGGGGCGGAGGAAGCACCAGGCACTAGACATGCCAAAGGTAGTGGACAAGAGGCGTAAGGAGTGTGAGAGGCATGAGGAGAAGGGAGATTGGAGAGTTAGGTCAGGGGAGCGTCTGGAAGACCTTTCGGGCTGTGGGGAGTAATTAAGGGCCCTCAGAAAGGGAGTGAGGGGGTTGGTGGAGGTGGGATCTTCCCACGAAGGAAGGAAGGAAGGAGGAGAGAGCTGGCCCCCATCCTCTCTCTGAGAAAGGATGAGTCCCCTCCCCCAGCCTCCACCAGCCTGCCATGCCCCTACCTCCAGACCAGCCACAGCGCTGCAGGGAGGGAAGGGTTAATAGACATACCTGAGACCTTCAATCACTTATTCCACAGGCCCTGGTGACAAGGGGAGCTCAGATCCCCAGGCTCAGCCCAGACTCCTCAAAATGGGTCAGAAGGGGCCTGCTGCTCGGGCAGACAGCACTGTCCCTCCCGGGCAAAACGGACGCCACGTGTGCGCAAGGGCAAGTGCCCTCGGCGGGGTGGCGTGGGGTGGGGTGGGTTTCGGGTGAGGCACTGTCGTGGGCTCCCCCTGCCTCCTGTAGAAGCCTGCCTCCCCTATCAGTCTAGTCTTCTCCTTAAGAGAGACGCTCACGAGTTGCCAAAGAGACAGGCGGGTACCAGAGGCTGCGAGCAGGGACTGCTAGGACGCACAGAGGGGCTCAGAGAGGTCAGGGCGCCGTCTGCTGCCCGCGGTAAAGGGGAAGG
>PVJN01016825.1:0-41701 GCA_004026805.1 Lasiurus borealis | reverse complement strand
AATACCAAATGATTTGCCTAGCTCATTTTCTTTAAGAAGGCAGAGAAGTATACACTATTCCAGTAATCTTCTGTTTTATCTGAAGAATTTTTATGATTAAAAGTTCATATTTTTACTTGTTTCTTAGGTCTGATGAATGGGTACTGAAGGGAATTTCAGGCTACATTTATGGACTTTGGATGAAAAAAACTTTTGGAGTTAATGAATACCGCCATTGGATTAAAGAGGTAAAAATAGCTAGATCCACACTTAAAAGTCAGTAAGACATGTTTTCCTGATTTCAAAGTTGCATGTTCTTTATTTTTTATTTTATTTTATTTTTATTGATTTTAGAGTAAAAGAAAGGGAGAGGGAGACCAATATAGAAACATAGATGAGAGAAACATCCTGCACACTCTCCTACTGGGGATCGAGCCCACAACCTAGGCATGTGCCCTGATCAGGAATCGGTGACTTCCTGGTGCATGGGTCAATGCTCAACCATTGAGCCACACTAGCCAGACACATATCCTTTTTTTAGAAAAATAATTGTAAAATACTTATTGTCATTCAAAAGTCTCTAATTTTCCCCCCCAGTAAACTGAAAATGATTATAATGGGAAAAACTAATGGTCTATTTTATCCCATTTCCAATTATCAGTGTCGGCCTCTAAAGACTGTTTTTTGCTAAGGAAAAGAATATTTAAGCTCCTTAAACATCAAGTTAGTTATCAGATATATTCCAAGTTCTCATAGTAGTCATTTTTAATATCTTTCTGCTTCCTAAATTTGTTTAGACTTAGAGTCCAGGTTCTGGAGTCAGATTGCTTGGCAGTTGGCCTCATACATTTACAAGCTTTGTTACTTTGGTTAATCTTTCCAAGCCTCATCTGTATAAGGGGAGTAGTATTAGTATCTACCCAGTGGACGGGGAATATGAGACATACATATAGTCTGCATGGTACCTTACACATAGTAAGTGCTTATTATATGCTGGCTAGCCCTTCAGTGCATTTATGTTCCTGTGTTATTAGTATTTTTCCTATAATTAAATGATTTGGCCCAAAAAACAAAAATCAACTGTATCTTTTGTCTAGCCCCATGGTCAGCAAACTGTGGCTCGAGAGCCACATATGGCTCTTCAGCCCCTTGAATGTGGCTCTTCCACAAAATATCACGGCCTGGGCGAGTCTATTTTGAAGAAGTGGTCTTAGAAGAAGTTTAAGTTTAAAAAATTTGGCTCTCAAAAGAAATTTCAATTGTTGTTTTTTGGCTTTGTTGATATTTGGCTTTGTTGACTAATAATGAGTTTGCTGACCACTGGCCTAGCCCATTCATGTAAATATACATTTCAATCATATCATGCTTAGCTTATTTCTTCTAAGGTGGAAGAAGATTAGCCTTTAATATCTTTATTAAGTAGATCCCTTCATGTCCCTCCTTTTTTCATTTTATCTATCTTTGTCACCCCAACTAGAACTTAAGTAAGCTAAGAGGTAATTGTAAAAGAGTTCAGACATTTAGAACTGTAGAAGAATTCCTGCATCTAGAACTGAAGAGTCCTTTCTTCATTTCAAAAACTGATGAAGGGGAAATGACATACAGCACTTACCATGTTTTTGGCACTATTATAAGCATTTTATAAATGTTAACCACCTTAATCTTCCTAACTACTCTGTTATTATCCCCATTTTACAGATGAGGAAACTGAGGCACAGAGAGGTTAAATTATTTGGCCAAAGTTACATAGCTAGTAAGTAGTAGAGCCAGGATTTAGACCTGGCTTTTAACCACTTCATTATGATTTTTACCACTTTTCTATTCTGCTTGTATATTATTTAACTAGTCATGAATTTCTAGCACAGCTGTGTTGTCTTTTTTTCACTTAAGCTTTTTTTTTCTTACTTTGATGTATTTCATATTGGAGAAGACAAGGAGTTTTAAAATGTTGATTACTGACATAATTTTATCCCCTAAATTCTCCATCGAAGTCAAATACAGAGAAGGAAGAAGTAAACTTAGAAAACCAGCTAAAAAGGTTGGGAAGAGCCATTAGGAAAGTTGCCAGGCTACTGGCCAGCTCTAAAGTCACAAAGTAGACAAGGCTTTTAGCCACTGGTATAGTTTGCTTTGTTTATAAGAACATAAATTACTTTCCAAATTCATTTAATTTACTTAAGAAATTTACATTCTATTTCTAGGAAAATGAGAAATCACAGTTCAATTTTAAATTTATATGTAAAAAATTTTTACTGGCTCCAATTTTTGTATTTTTTTTTTAGGAGCTGGACAAAATTGTGGCGTATGAGCTGAAAACTGGTGGAGTTTTACTACATCCCATATTTGGTGGAGGAAAAGAGAAGGATAAGTATGTTTATTGTTCAGATATGATACTATAAACCTTTATGGGATCACTCTTTTAGGATAATTTGTATGGGTGTTGAGGCCCACACAAACCAAAGGGGTAATATTAATAGGTAATAATATAGAGGCCACAAACCCTGGTAACCACATTACTCCTTTCATTACTATTTTTATTGCATATGATAGCTACAAATGGATTAAAACATTTAAAACAGACTTAAAAATGTAATGCTTTTCTTTTAGTCCATGTTAATATATATATATATATATATATATATATATATATATATATATATATATATATATATCTTTTATATATATTTTATTGATTTTTTACAGAGAGGAATGGAGAGAGATAGTTAGAAACATCGATGAGAGAGAAACATCGATCAGCTGCCTCCTGCACACCCCTTACTGGGGATATGCCTGCAACCAAGGTACAGCCTCTGACTGGAATTGAACATGGGACCTTTCAATATGTGGGCTGACACTCTATCCACTGAGCCAAACTGGTTTCGGCTCCATGTTAATTTTGTATTGCTACTTTAGCATACTGTTCTCACAAGAGTTTTAAAATATTTGAATTTGATGGGAATTTTTAAATACTTTTACTAACCATAAAGTGAAATTTTTCATTTTCTTTAATTATAAATGTAGGCAACAGATAATGCTGTAACTTTGCCTACAAGATATTTTCCTGTCACATTATAATTGTTAGATGATAATTTGAAATATCTTTGCACTTATAACTCTCTCAAAATTACTAGAGTAGATCACTGTTAGATCTTATTATTTAGTGCATTAATAAGCTTACACACATATTGTTATATCATAATCACTAATAAAAGAGAAACATGCAAATTAACCATCACTCTGTTATACCCACAACCCAAGCAGGAAAAAATATGCAAATTAACCCAACGAAGATGGCGGCCAGCCATGTAGCCTAGAGCAAGCAGGAGACTTGGGTTGCCCTCAGTGATGGAGGAAGCTAAGCTTCCCACCCATCCTAGTCTGCCTTGGCCTCCACTCAAAGCTACAAAGTTTCAGTTATAGAAGATAAATAACTTCATTTCACTATAATTGTTTTTTCTTTATAATTCTATAAATTTTATTTTGTGCATTTTAAACTCGTTTCTTATTTGGGGCCCATAGAATTAACAGACTGCCCAGGTGCCTGAAAGCACAACAAAAGTTAAGAAACTTGAAATTGTATAATCAGGAGCCCTTTTTTGTTATGGTCACAGAGACAAGATTAAGTCATTGGAAAAGCACAGAAATTTTGAATTAAGACAAACTTGGATTTTTAAAAATCATTAATGTTGATCTAAGAAAATTTTTCATATTATTCCAGAGAAAATGTGTGTATGTGTTTTAATGTGTAAAGTGACAGTGATGATTCATAATCCATCTTAACCAGGTTGGTTGTGAAATTATTTGAGATAAATCTTCACTCATTAATTCTTTCACTTTCTTCTCTTGGCTGCCTGCCATATGGCTGTTTCCCAGTATATAATTAGAGCATTCCCATTGTGTGAAAATATCTTGGTTTTGCCCACTTACTTAGTGTTTTTGTATGTTTAACTTTAAAAATTTGTATATAAAAGCAGCACATGAATACATTCTCTTAAGAAATATAAAACAGGACAGTGTAAAAGTGTGTGGAGTAAAACATGAAGATCCTTTTTAGGCCCCCTCCTTTTTTTATCATCCCCCATTACTACAAAACCTCTCCATAGAGGTATAACCATGATTATAAATTTAGTATATTGTCTTTCAGTATGTGAACCTTTTTTTTTGCCTTTATTTATGTGTATATGACATTTACAAAATGGAATTCAGTAATTCTGCTAGATAGTAGCTTTCTTTTAATTTCTTCCTGATCCCTTAAATTTTTACCTAGTCAATCTATTCTTACTGTTCTCTGGATGTTGTATTTTTCTTTTGGAAGATTTTTCCCACCTGGCTGGTGTGACTCACTGGTTAAGCATCAACCTATGAACCAGGAGGTCCGATTCCTGGCCAGGGCATATACTGGTTTGCAGGCTTGATTCCCAGTGTGGAGTGTGCAGGAGGCAGCTGATCAGTGATATTCTCTCAACATTGATGTTTCTATCTCTCACAAAAGTTTTAAAATCCATAAAATATATTTAAAAAAAGACTTTATTCCACCCCTAAATTATGGAAATAAATGTTTTCCTTTATTCTATTTTAGTACTTTTATAATTATTTTTGTTTTAGACATGCATTTCATCTTGAATTTTTTAAAAACATTTTTTTATTGATTTCAGAGAAGAAAGTAGAAGGAAAGAGAGACAGAAACATAAGTGATGAGAGAGAATCATTGATTGGCTGCCTCCTGCATGTCCCATACTTGGGATTGAGCCCGTAACCCCGGGCATGTGCCCTGACCAGGAATCAAACCCTTATCTCATGGATCATAGGTAGATACTGAGCCACACAGGCTGGGCTTAAAATTTTTTTGTAACTATATGTATCCTAGTCTTTGTTGCTCTCATACTAAGGTATTCCCAAGAAGTTTTTTATTTACTGTCTTAATGTGACCATGAAATATACTGTTTACTAAATATTTAAAATTGTTATATTAAGTAAACCTGTTTATTTATTTAGTCCGGCTTCACATCTATACTTTTCAATAAAGCATCCACATACACTGTCCTGGGAGTACTACACTATGTTCCAGTGTAAAGCTCACCTTGTGATGAGATTGATTGAAAATAGGATCAGTATGGAATTTATGCTACAAGTAAGTATTAAAGTTAAAAATCGACCAATTATAAAGAAAGATCTGTATCTGTATAATATGAATACTATTTGTAAATAGGATCAGGGCATCTGGGTTTATGAGGTGGAGTTCTATTATTCGTTAGCTGTTAGCCCACTTAGACTTATGCTTTTTGTTTGTGTTTCCTCAACTATAGAACGGGTATCAATACTTGACACTTAGTGTAGGATTATTGTGAAGATAAAATTAAATGTGAGGATGAAAGTAAAACCAATTTAGACATATGGTTTTGTGTTCATTATTTAAAATAGTATTAAGGATGAAGTGCCATTAAGAAATGTTTTCAGTAGAAAAAGGTATGCTTTTCTAAAATATATTTATATTTGTTTTTGCTAAGTTCTGCCATATACTGTAAACAAGTTCTGGTATAAATTATTGACATACCAGAGGCCCGTGCATGAAATTTGTGCATAAGCACGGTCCCTAGGCCTGGCCAGTGATCAAAGCACAAGAGTCTGGTGTGGAAGGGCAGGTCCCAGCTGACCTCTAGACTCTAGGTAGTGCCTGGGGGCTCAGGCCCCTCGCGCCCCCACCTCCGCCTGAGTCACAGCGCCCAAGTTCCCATGTGGAGATGCGGTGAGCACAGCCTGATGCTGTGGGCTGGGGCGCAGCGTGGGCCTCTGGGCTGCCAGCAGTACCTCATGGAAGCTGGGTGGGCAGCATGCTCTCTCCGGCCAGCCTCGCAGACCAAACCCATGGGGAGTCCAACTTGCCCCTGAGCTCTCAGCGGCTGTAGCTTGGCTCACCCGGAAGAGGCCATGCGGGGCGGAGCGGAGCGGGCTCCTCACAGGTGCCCAGCATCTGAGTGCGGGGCCTTCCCTGCACATGAGCCCTAGTGTCCCGGGGGAGGGTAGCAGGGGAAGTGAGAGAGCTCGGCAGACACTCCGCATTCCCACTGCATTTCCATCTCCGTTACCTCCAGCCCCAGGTAGCTGGCGCAGTACACTACCTGGGTGCTGTGAGAGGTGGGTCGCTGCCACCGACCCCCAATTTCCGGTTCCAGCCTGGGGCCCACCCCCCTAATTGGGCGATCAGAGCCTGCCAACTACTGGTCACCATTTTGGGGGCAATTGGTTGGGGCTGGGCTGTGACCCTGCCCCCGCTCTCACCTGCTGTATCCTGGCACAACCTGCTCATCTGCCCCAACATCGCACTGTGGTCCTGCTCTCCGGCCCATTGGGGCCAGCTGCACCTCTGCTACCACTTGCTGCTAGTGCTGCATTACCAACACCTCCCCTGTTTCCCCCTGTCCCCTGGAGGTCAGCACACTGAACTCTTGAGGGAAGGACCACCCAAGAGGGCAATTTGCATATTAGGCTTTTATTATATATGATAGTAGTTGAGATAGTACAAACCAGATGTATTATAAAGAGGAAAAAAATGTATTTTTTCTTCATTAATAATATTCTTAGATGTAAATGAAAAATAACTTTTTAGTTTGCCCTAAAATTAAGTTTCTTTAATGCTTCTGTTCATCAGCTTGCCTTTAGAGTAAAGAACAGTTATTAAATGAGAGGTGGTCCATCAAGAGCCATTTAGCTTTTTGGAGTGCTATAAAACCTGAGTGTTCTCAACTTCTTAAGTAATGTTTAGTTTCTATGTAAAGCTCATAGCATAACAAATTAAAGGAATTATATATTATTATAAATCTTAACAATATTCAGTATTGGCAAAGATATTAAGATTCAATTTTATTTAAAAGAAAAATGGTTTTTATTCTGGCTGTTTAATTCTTTGCATACTTCCATTGATAGTTTTTAGAACAATCTATGTAGTAAGATGTGAAATTACTGTTTTCTAAAATTGACTGTAATAAAGTTCTGTTGCAAAGTGGTTTCATAGATAATTGAAAGCAATGTATGTTATGTTACTAAATGATACTTTTATCCTTACAGGTTTTCAATAAACTGCTAAGTTTGGCTAGTACTGCTTCATCTCAGAAGTTCCAGTCCCATATGTGGAGTCAAATGTTGGTTTCCACATTTGGGTTTTTGAAATCCATCTCGAATGTCTCTGGCAAAGACATTCAGCCTTTAATAAAGCAGTGGGTGTATCCTTTTAAATAGCAGTTCAACAAGTGATGCTGGGGCAGGGGTGGGGAGAAGATTATATGTGTAAGGGGAGGGAGGAAGAAGAGGGATTTGGGGGATGAAAGGAGAGGTAACCGTATTTCTGAAGAATAGTAAAAATAAACAACTATAAATCATTTCTTGTAAGGTGCTTGTTAATCATTGAGATCTCTCTCTCATACACACATCTGTACTATTTATAAAATTTGGTATATTTTGAAGAAGTTTTTACTGTGAGTACAGCAGTAGGCTTAATGGTAGGGGAGGTGAATAATCCAGACTTGTAAGATGCAATGGTCTGTTGACTTACAGATGTGGTTAGAAGTTGGCACAACTTGAGTAATATCTTGGAACTTTTTAGTTTTTACATTTTCTCATTGGTTATATTAGCAACCCAGTAGAGTGATTTTACTTCTTTCAAAACAAAAATTTCTCAATGTTTCAGAAATTCTGTTTAAATCTGGGGAGACATTTTTCACAAGAATTCCGAATACGTTACCACCTGCTTTACAATGAAGTATGCTTTCAAGCTTTGAACTGGTGGTAATGTATTTGAAAATTATTATTACCACAATTAATGATTTGTTTAGTACATGTTCATTTAAGTATGCAAAAGTTCCTTTACGATTCTTCAGAGACCAGAGTGGAGTGGTAAAATTTTATGGAAGTTTTGCATTTAATAGAAAACGAAATGTCTTGGAATTGGAAATAAAACAAGATTATACATCACCTGGAACTCAAAAATATGTGGTAAGTTTTTTTTCTAAAATGGACTTTTGCATTACTTTCTCCCCAATTACAATATAGGAGGGGCTTTTGAGTAGGGATCTGATTAAAACTTTCATAATGAGATTTTGTTTACAAAGAATGAAATTGAGCAAAAACCAAGTGTTTTGGCCGAACTGGTTTGGCTCAGTGGATAGAGCGTCGGCCTGCGGACTGAAGGGTCCCAGTTTCGATTCTGGTCAAGGGCATGTACCTTGGTTGCAGGCACATTCCTGGTGGGGGGGTGTGCAGGAGGCAGCTGATTGAGGTTTCTCTCTCATCGATGTTTCTAGCTCTCTCTCCCTCTCCCTTCCTCTCTGTGAAAAATCAATAACAATTTAAAAAACAAACAAGTGTTTTGAATGGGATACAGATTACAAATTCTCCCCTCTGGCACCAATTGCTTTTCTTGGTCTTCAGATATACATCTTGGATAATATTATTTTACCCTGTTTACCCGAAAATAAGACAGTGTCTTATATTTATTTTTGCTCCCAAACATGTGCTAGGTCTTATTTTCAGGAGATGTCTTATTTTTCCCTAAAGAAGAATACGGTATACATTTATTGTTGAACAAAAAAAAAAAAAAAAAAAGGAAATTTATTACCTGTGTATGGTACGGTAGTTGTTGTCATCACAAACCAGCTCACTGGCCGCAGCGCAGCCGGAGCTGTTCAGACAGTGTGAGGTCTCTTTAAATCAGGGGTCAAACGCCTTACGGTACCTTCAGGGGCCTTATATTCTCAGGAGGCCTTATTATCGGGGAGGTCTTATTTTCAGGGGGATGCCTTATATTACAGCGAGCGGCAAAATTGGAAGTAGGTCTTATTTTCGGGGGATATCTTACTTTCGGAAAACAGTATATTTTGATATATATATACCTACACATTTAAGAATACATACTGTTATTTTTCTAGCACTATCCATGATATTGTGTTTCTTTACTTTAAAGGGACCACTTAAAGTGACAGTGCAAGAGTTAGATGGATCCTTCAATCATACATTGCAAATTGAAGAAAACAGCCTTAAACATGATATACCCTGCCATTCCAAAAGCAGAAGGTAGGTATTGAATCATACTTATAAATTGAAGTTTATAATGAAATTGTAAGTATCACAGATTAAAATGCAAAATAAAAATCCTAATGTGTACCTATTTTTTAGGTAGAGAACTTGTTATCTAGTATCTCCCCCTTCCCCATTTTACTTCAGGTTAGTATTACCAAACATTCTTTATTTGCTTTTTGTTTTTTACAACTTTTTTTTTAACCTTAGAATTAAAAAATTAATTTTTCCAATTTAGGTTTGAGAATTCTTATTTTGTAGGGACAGAAGGAGGTGGAATAGAAGTTTGGGTTTTTAGAGCTGGGAAAAATTCAAGATAAATTGCTTAGTTTTATTCTTAATCTCATTGGATTAATATCTATAGGAAATTTGGGGAAATGATCATTGGGCATAAAGGCAGGAGCTGAATACATGTGTCATGAAAGCCCCTACATCATCTATACTATGTGGCTTTCTCCCCGGTCCCCGTATCACCATGCCCTTACAGAATAATCTTACTGTCTTAAAGGCACAACACCAGTTTACTTAGAGATGTCCAACAGTTCATATTTTATTTAATTTTTTTTATCACTTTTTAAAAACTCAGCCAGTGGCATGTACTTTGAACAGTGAAAGATGATCATACTTTTGTGCTTTGCTGAAGTAATGTATAGTAATATCAGAATTCCAGGAACAGAAGTCTATCCTTCTGCCTATATTTCGGCCATCTCAGACATGAGTGTCAGTTGACTTTGACAGCTTTCAGGGAACTTGATTCAGGGATTTCCCTGACATATTTCCCTGAATCTGTAATCATTCTTTCTCTGAAAATTCTTAGTTCAAAGGGAAATTCCCCTACCCCTCAACCCCCACCGCCTTTTAAAAAAATAAGTGTGTGTGTGTGTGTGTGTGTGTGTGTGTGTGTGTGGTGTGTGTATGTGTGTTATTTATTTCAGAGAGAGAGAGAGATAGAGAGACAGAAACATCAATGATGAGAGAAAAACATTGATCTGCTGCTTCCTGCAGATCGAGCCCACAAGCTGGGTATGTACCCTGCCTGGGAATTGAATTGTGACCTCCTAGTTCATAGGTCAACACTCAATCACTGAGCCACATTGGATAGGCCCTCTTCCTTTTTATGCTTTCTACCTTTGACATCAATCAGTTGCCTCCTATACACATCTCCACTGGGGATTGAACTCACAACCTGAGCATGTGCCCTGAAGGGTAATCGACCAACCTTTCGGTGCATGTATGGCACTCAATCAACTAAACCATACCGGCCAGGGCTGTATTTTTTTTTTTCTTTCTTAAATTTTTTAAACAGAGGATTCCTTTATT
This sequence comes from Lasiurus borealis, assembly GCA_004026805.1. Taxonomy (NCBI): domain Eukaryota; kingdom Metazoa; phylum Chordata; class Mammalia; order Chiroptera; family Vespertilionidae; genus Lasiurus; species Lasiurus borealis. Next base: position 31,333 of record PVJN01016825.1, on the reverse strand, counting down.
GATAGCTTTCTTATTTTTTCTACATAAAACTGTAGCTACCAATTCTTGGAAATATGTTTAAAGTTGACATTTAATTATATTTCTTCTTTTCATTAAACTTTGGTTACAGTGACATCTCAATATTATTTACTTCATTCCTTCAGCTTCAAAATCAGTTTTGTTGTGATTAAATTCCATTACATTTACTATTCCTTCTTCCTTATGATATCTTTCAATGTTGCATGAAATCCTTAACTTGATTTTCAGCTGCTCTTTATGTCTTCTTGGAATTGGAAATGTCATAATTTCAAACTTAATTTTTCTTAAATGTAGGAATAAGAAGAAGAAAATTCCACTGATGAATGGAGAGGAAGTTGATATGGATCTTTCTGCAATGGAGTAAGTTAGTTACTTAAGTTTAAGGATATATGTTCTATATTTTCATTTGTTATGTACATCTTAAAGTATATAAATGTCCTGAAATTAGTGCTTTGAAAACTTTTGAAAGGCAATGGAACTGTATGCCAAAACAAATCTTAGGTAAAATCATATACGGTGGGATACTTCTCAGCCATAAAAAAAATGAAATATTTCCATTTGTGACAGTGTGGAAGGATCTTGAGAGTATCATGCCAAGTGAAATAAATCAGGTGAAAAAGGACAAGAATCATATGATTTCACTTATAAAACAAAAATTAATAAGTGAACAAACAAAACAAACTCATAGACACAATTAATATGGTCATTACTAGAGGGGAAGAGGATGGAGAGGGTAAAGGGGGTCAACTATATGGTGGCCAGAAGATTAGACTTTAGGTGGTGAAACTTAGGTGATGTTATTAACCAATGTTATCTCAATAAATTTAATTTTAAAAATAAAATTTAAAAAATATGAAAGAGGGAAAAGTAAATCTAGCCTGAGGAAATACATGGTGGTGGTGAGGTGAGCACAGTCTTGGTTTAGGCAGCTTCCTTGCTCTCCTGCTGGCCTTGAGACCCGTGCTTCTCGAGCTATAACATGCATGCCAACACTTCTGGGGATCTTCAGGAAATGCAGTTTCTGACTGAGCACTGTGCTAGCCAGTCCTGATAGTTTGCATTCTTAATGAGCTCTCAGGTATTGATTCTATGTCTTTGGACCAGGCAGGCTTCAGGATCTTTTAAGGATCCCTGTGCTTACAAAACACAATTTAAATATCATTATTTTAAAATTTCATATGGTGATATTTATTAACAGTTTTATTAAAAAAAATATAGCTCAAACTTTTTGTCCATCCATATTGTGCCTGTATATTTTTTATAAAACATCTGCAGTTATTTACTAACTTGGTTGCCAAATATCACTGCTGTTAATATATTGTTTTTATATTTTTTCTGTATCACATGCCTTGGCTAGAGTAAACAATCAGTGGTATTGGATGAATTGAATTAAATATCAAGTGCTGTTCCTTTGATAAAAGCTTTGACATAGACATAGATATTTTAAACTGTGCTGTTACTGTGAGAATAAATTCATATGTGCTTCCAAACTATAATTTCATAACTTACTGTTTGAAAAAGATGGTTATGAGTTTAGCATTAAAAAAGTCTATATTAAAAGTCAGTTAAACAAATAACTTAATAAAATAATTCATTTCTTAGTCACAGATTGATTTCTAGTAAGAGGTGGCCATTAAAGCCATAGTCAGTTACTTGGCAACAGAAAGTGAAATGAAGAAACTTGTTCTTATTTCCCTTTTTACATTATGTAATCACAAATCGAAGTCTGAAATTAATAATTTCATATGGAATTCCTTTGTGACAGCTAACTGTCTTACTATCCTTAGAGATCTTTTCAACATGATTGATATAGATAGTCATTGTGATGAAATTAAACATAATGAGAAAACTGTCAATGTGATTTTTTAAAATGAATACTTCAATCTCCAGGCAGACTTGAATACTGCATATAGAAGAGAATCTGAGTAATAAACGCTTTGTTTTTATTTTATGAATATGTAAAATTAAAAAACCAAATAAAAAGGAAAGTTGCTTTCTTTCAGTGCTGATTCACCTTTGCTGTGGATAAGGATAGACCCCGATATGTCAGTCCTGAGGAAAGTAGAATTTGAGCAAGCAGATTTCATGTGGCAGTACCAGCTCCGCTACGAGAGGGATGTGGTAGCACAGCAAGAGTCCATCTTGGCCTTGGAGAAGTTCCCCACACCAGCATCTCGGCTTGCCCTCACTGACATATTAGAACAAGAGCAGTGTTTCTATCGAGTAAGAATGTCAGCTTGCTTCTGCCTTGCAAAGGTGAGATTACATACCGGAGAAAGAAAACAAGATTGAATAGTGCATATTAAAAAAAATAGAACTCTGCCCTGGCCATTGTGGATCAGTGGTTGGAGTGTACATAAGAATTTGGATGGTTAAGTTTGTATATTTTCTTAGAAATGATATTGGAGGGCTAAAATGTATTAAATTTCTAAGAATTGAAGCTGTTAAAAACTAATCCAATTACATTGCTAACTTTTGGAAAGCTGTTTATTTATTTAAAAATATGTTTGCCGTGGTGATGGAAATTACTTTGTTTTCTAATTATTTGCAGATTGCAAATTCAATGGTGAGCACATGGACAGGACCACCAGCCATGAAGTCACTCTTTACTAGAATGTTTTGTTGTAAAACTTGTCCAAACATTGTGAAAACAAACAACTTTATGAGCTTTCAAAGTTATTTTCTACAAAAGGTACAGTTTACTTTCCAAATTTCCTATGATTGTTTTATTCCACTATCTGTATATCTCAGTTTAACTTGGAGACTATTCAAATAATAGATGTGTTTACTTTATTGTAAAAGGTTTTGTTATGCTCTTTTTTGTTTCTAAAATTTTTTCCAAAATTTTAATTAAGTGATTGCTCATTGAATTTATGAGCGGTGGAAAGTAACTCACAATCCACATTAAAACTAAAATAAATAGAAATGGATGATTTGGATTTGGGGCTGGTTACATTGAGGATGGAGGGATGGGTAAGTTCTAGGATGTGGACAGAATATCTGAGTAAGAGACAAGCAGCACACTACACAAGTGTCAGTCCTAGCCCTGTTACTGACAGTTTGTCCATGGACAAGTTTCTTAACCCTCTAAGCCTCAGTCTACTCAATTGTAAAATTTACCTTTGTTAGAATTAAATAAGATCAAGAATGGGAAATGTTTTAGGTTATATTTATCACACAATAATAAGTCTTTTGTAAGTGATAATTTAGAAAGTGGGGATGTGATGGGTCACTGTTTTGGGAGAGAATGTGAGGATGGCAGGGTGGAAGGCATTTGGGCAATTTGGAAAATTTGTAAAATTTTTCGAGTAATTTAATAATGAAGGCAGAGATTAGATGAACTAAAGTGGACTAGAATGAAGAGTAAAGTTGAAATAGAAAAATCTAATGAAACCTCTTCTTTCTTGGTTTGGGGGTGAAGAGTATGAGAATGGAGACGTGGAGGATAAAGCAGGCTTGAGTAATGGACATTATGGATTTGGTTTATTTGGATAGAGGATTGAAATATTCAGTGGGAGCTAGTAAATATAAGAAATATGGAGAGAATTCTGAAGGTGTTAAGGGGTGGGACACAGTTGGGAGGGTAATTTAAGAAAAGGTAAGAAGCTCCCTCTTTTCTGAGGCAGGTGGAAAGCAGATTAAAAGTAAGTGAAATAAACCAGGCCAGTGTGATTCAGTGATTGAGTGTCAACCATGAATCAGGAAGTCACGGTTCGACTTCTTGTCAGGGCACAAGTCCGGATTTCGGGCTCAATCCCTAGAAGGAGATGTGCAGAAGATAGCCGATCAGTGATTCTCATCATTGATGTTTCTATCTCTCCTTCTGCGTCTTTCTGAAATCAATAAAAACATCTTTTAAAAATTTTTTTAAAAAGGAAGTGAAATGATAGATGTTGAAGATGTTAAGCATTATATGATAGAGGCAAAAGTAAAAGGATTACTTGGAAATATTGAAAGACCTGCTAAAAGTGGAAGTCATGGTGTATTATTTACAATGAATTTCATCAATAAAACAGATGCAGGATTGTTTGGTGAAAGCCAATAGTGATGTGATCAGAGAAGTCAGTGGCATCCAATTATTTTATTTTATTATTGATTTATATATATATATTTTTTCTGTGTGAGTCAGGCTTCCACTTCCTTAGAAAAGTTGCCTATGAAAATTTGGGAAGGAGGATGTTAGGCTGGATTTCAGATAACTTACCATTTTCCCTTAGGCTGAGATGGGGTAGTATTGGAGAATCAATGTCTTCTCAGACTGATGATTGAACTAAATGCCTCCAGCCACTATTTTCTTTAATCCTGAAAAGAGTTGTGTGGTTGTGAGGCTTTTTAGTAAGCAACTCTCTAAAATAACCCATCTTAGTAGACAGTAGAGTAGAAGTTGAACAATGGTTTATCTAATATTAAAACCCATACCTTTTCGACAATAAAACCCAGAGCTGAATATATCATTTACATGACATATATTTCCTCTGACAAAGAAGACAGGGGCATATGGGCTAGAGAGTGCATCCCGTTACTCAGCTCTCCCCTTGGTTTCCTGCTCAGAAATGTTAGAATGTTTGGCACATGTTCTTAGTGAGAGGGGCTAGGAGGTAGGGGAAGAGGCAGGAGCTGGGATAGGCTCCATCCAGAAACCTGTGTCAGCACTAAAGTAGCCCCCCCCTTTTTTTTAACATGCACTGAATTCAATGAATTATAGTAATGAATTGTTATAATACTTAAAAATATTATTTTTTATAGACTATGCCAGTTGCGATGGCTCTGTTGAGAGATGTTCACAACCTTTGCCCCAAAGAGGTCTTAACATTTATTTTAGACTTAATCAAGTATAATGACAACAGAAAAAATAAGGTAAGAAATCATAATGACTACTGTAAAACTATCCAGTAATATTTTGTTTTTAAAGAAATATTTAGACTGTGAACTCATTGTTGACTCTCTGGTACTTGAAATTTCTAGCATTAGAAGCATATAAACATGATTTATTATAATAACCAGTGGATGAAAACTAAGATTAGTTGGTTTTTAAGTGTTCCTCATAACTGTTGTAATGTGGAGATAATAGTGCCTCAAATTTTGGAGAGCCAGTTAAAACTTGTTTTGGTGAAATCTGATAGCCCAACTTTATTTTTACTCTCTTTTTATTTTACCAGAAAACAGTTCCTTTTTGTGATGATTTGTTCATTGATGAATTAAATTTTTTTTTTTATGAAACCATTATGTGTGTTTATTCATTTATTTAACAAAAAGCTATTGGATGCTATGTTCAAGTTATTTTACCTTACTTATTATCAAATAATCTAGCTTGTCCAATTAGGATTCTAGTATCTGTGAGAATTGGATGTGGTCTGAGGGATAAATTTAAAATCTTTTGATTTTTCTACTTTTCCCACACCCCCTCCTCATTTTTAATTTGTGGGTTCATTTTGTGATCTAAACACTTAAGTCAGAAATAGTGGTTAAACAAATGGACTTTGTGGGCAAAGTGGTTCCTAGAGGTAACAATGAAACTATAAAATACTTGAAGAAAACAATCTAAATGGTTTGAAAATGAAATTTTTCCCATAGTGTACACTTGGTTTTGTTTGTTTGTTGTTATATACCATTTTCTTTTTTCTGCTCAGTATCTGAACATGGGACTCTTTAGGGACTTTATTGGCATGTGTGTCCATGTGAGGTTCTGCCTCCACCATGGAAGTCAAAAGGGAGTAGGTATTCCTCTTCCATCCCTGGCAGTTTGTGATAGGATTAACTCACTTGTTCCATGTTCAGATTCCCAGGCTAGAGTATCTGATTTCCTGAGTTTAAATCAAGTCACACCCAGATTGCCTTTCAATAAATTGTTTCTTTGGGAATTGACTGGGATATGGATTTAGGATTTAGCTTTTTTTTATGGTTTCCTCTTCCATTTTCTCTGTTTTTGCTAGAAACTCCTATTATTTCTGTGCTCTGTCTTTATGCTAGCCCTCCAATTTCCTTATGCTTTTTTTTATTTTGTTTTCTCACTTTTCTTTTGCTCAAAAACTTCAGGAGTTTTTTTAAAAACTTAATATTTCAGTTTAATTTTGATCCTGATTTTCTGCTTATTTCTTTTTAAAATGTTTTACTGTTGGGAGGCATCTCATTGGTTATTTCTCAGACAATGTTAGTATGTAATACGTAGTTTTGGATTTTTATCCACCTGCTAGTTTTCTTTTCCTTGAATATTTTTACTTCCTTCAAGTTGCGTTTTCCCCTTTGTTCTGGTCTTTTCTATGTTGATACTTTTCTGAAATATCTGGTGATCTTTGGCTATATTTTTATATGTGAGAGGAAAGCACTAAATAGCTGATTTGAAGGTCTGTATTACCAGCAGGATTTATGGACTTGGGTCTTCCATTTACAGAAATCTGGCTAGGTTACTATAAGAGTGCTTTTTATATAGTAAGTATTTATTGAGTTAACTAATATATTACTAATTAATGAATCTCACTTTTTTTCTATGTGCAACTCTTCGCAAAACAGAGTTGAGTACACCAATTTATGTTTTTAGATAAATTATGGTCTTATTTTATTAATTTTTTAACAGAAGCATAAATTTTATCCTTATATAATAATTTTTTGACTTAGTTTTCAGATAACTATTATCGTGCAGAAATGATTGATGCCCTTGCCAACTCTGTTACACCTGCAGTCAGTGTGAATAATGAAGTTCGAACTTTAGATAATTTAAATCCAGATGTGCGACTCATTCTTGAAGAAATCACCAGGTTTTTGAATATGGAAAAACTTCTTCCAAGTTATAGACACACCATCACTGTGAGGTATGATGATTCTTTACATTTTCTTTAAAGTTATTTGTTTTTATAATTACAGTATATGTGAAATTTATTTTCATTGTAGAAAACTGGGAAATATAATAAAGACAAAGGAGAAGTTTAAAATCCTATGATTCTATCATCCACAGATAAATTATTACTAAACTGTTTTGAAGAGTAGCCTTCTAATTTTTTCCTCTTGTAACAACATAGATTTTTAATTACTGGACATATGTTGTATATATAATTTTTGTATTCTGCTTATATCATAAATACTTTCTCATGTCACCAAGAATTCTTCAAAAGCATTATTTTTTATGTCTGCAAAATATTTTCTCTCATCGGATATAAGCATTTTTCTATTAGACTCTTTAAAGATGACTTTTTGCTTTTTTCAACTTTTTTGTATATAATTATTAAAAAGTTCTATTTGGGAGTTTACTAAAAAAAAAGTCGATTCACTAGTTCGAACATTGTGGACAATTTAACCTTTCACATTTATTATTTATTAAACTATATAACTACTAAAAATTTTGGTGAAATTACTAAGTATATTAATACCTGAAATTGGATTTACTAATAAATTTTAAAATTTATTTTCCTTTCATAGGGTTTAGAAATTTAAAATTGTTATGATCGTTGCAAAAAATTTCATGTTATAGAATTAAAAGGTGGCTTCAAATCAGGTCAATTTTCTAGTTCACTGTTACAGATAAATTTCCAATGCCTAGCAAACAAATTTGATTCAGAATACTTTAACAAAATACTGTGAATGCTATTTTCCTAGTTGTTTGAGAGCCATACGAGTGCTTCAGAAGAATGGTCATGTTCCGAGCGATCCAACTCTTTTTAAATCCTATGCAGAATATGGCCACTTTGTGGACATTAGGATAGCAGCTTTGGAAGCAGTTGTTGATTATACTAAAGGTAATGCTTTAGAAATATTCATATCATTTTAGAAAGAAATGTTTACTATTTAAAGTCAGTTGTACATATTGGGGTTTTCTTATTATGTAAAATACAATTTAACTTTAAATTCTTGATTAACTGATTTTTTTTGGTTAATGTAGAATTTTTATAAGAATTAGTAAGTGAGGGAAATGAATAAAATTATAAGGAGATATCTCTGGTCTTTCCAAGAAGTCAGTATACCATTCTTACAGTTTTAATTATGAGTTATTTTAAGAAATAGGTGATTTTTATAAATTTTTAACTATATAAGAAGGATTCAAGATGGCATCATGCTCCTATCTCTGATTTGTATCTGTGAAAGTAGAGCAAGAGACATCATCAGGAGTTTCAGTACAGGGATTAAACAAGGCTTTATAAAGTTGGGAAAAAATAGGACCAAAAATAATTAAGAGAAACTACAGAGTCAAAAAATTTTCAGAAATACAGAGGAGAAATATAAAGAGATGAAATGTAAGTCATGAAGAAAGGAGCAGGTGACGGAAAAGAAATAATACAAGAAGTAATAAAATACTTTGATAGGGTGTCAGTGAAATTGAACTTAAGCTATTGAGAGGTATTTAAATGTGATCCATGAATTGAAGATCATTTGAAAATGGAAACTATTAGAAATAGTTTTTGAAATAAAGCTTTTCAAGTCATAATAGCATAATCTGTTGAAAAGGTGAAAGGGAATAGCTAATGATTCATTTTATTGGTTAATTATAGTTATAGCACGATTTTTGTAATTGCTTTTTATGTTATGTTGAAAAGTTAAGGCTGCTCTTTGGTCTTAGATGAAAGAAACTACTTGGGCAAAGACAGTTCACTTTATAATATAGTTGAGATACTGTTGACCTCTACTGTATCAGACCTCTATAATTTGATTTACGCTTTTAGAAACACAATTTTATTTAAGTACATTCTGTCCATTTAGAATTTAGGGCTCAATAAATTATAATTTGCTTCATGTTGTATTTGCCATTGCTTTGAGCTATAGTGAAAAATATAAACTTGATCCTATTTTATCTTTTGGCTACATATAGCACAACACTTAAAAATTTACAAAGTGATCTATTACATGGGGAAAAAATGTAAAGAGGCTTCCAGCTCTGATTTAAATCCAGCCAAGGGAAAGTCCTAAATACTAAGTGTGAACTCCTTGCCTGTCACATGTTTAATTGGTTATAATTGCAACAAATATATTTCTTTATTTTGATTTTCAGTGGACAGGAGTTATGAAGAACTGCAGTGGCTTCTTAATATGATTCAGAATGACCCTGTACCCTATGTAAGGTTAGTTTTTGTGCTATAGTGATTTTTTATTTTATTTTTTAAAATATATTTTATTGATTTTTTTACAGAGAGGAAGGGGTAGGGATAGAGAATTAGAAACAACAAAAAACAGAAACATTTATTAGCTGCCTTCTGCACAACGCTATTGGGGATGTGCCCACAACCAAGATACATGCCCTTGACCGGAATCGAACCTGGGATCCTTCAGTCTACAGGCTGATGCTCTATCCACTGAGCCAAACTGGTTAGGGCTATAATTATTTTTTAAAGTTCTAAAGTAAATTGAATAATTTCAGACGATTATACATGCAACAAGTCTTTGTTATTTTTGAAAACATAGGAATATGTAGGCTTTTTATCATGCCCTTTCTAAATTTATTAACTTGATTTGACTTTGAGAAGACATTTCAGAATATGTTATTAATAAATAAAACTTATTTTCTGTAACTTTATATATGATTTCTGTTTTAACTTAAGGAAAGCTTATGTAATAGTTTTTAATGCATCCAGAGCAGTGATTCTCAACCTTTCAAATGCCGAGACCCTTTAATACAGTTCCTCATGTTGTGGTGACCCCCAACCATACTTCATAACTGTAATTTTGCTATTGTTACGAATTATAATGTAAATAAATACCTGTGTTTTCCGATGGTCTTAGGCGGCCCTGTGAAAGTGTCATTCAACCCCCAAAAGGGTCGCGACCCACAGGTTGAGAACCACTGATCTAGAGGATGCCTTAAGTACCCAAAATTATGAAACCTTTACTGATTGGCTGAACTTACTTTAAAAATACTTAAGAGCAATGTTTTGGTATTTTCCATTTGTTCTTTTCTATCTCTATAAAATCTTAATTTTTTTTCAGTAGGCAGGATTATTTTTGATTTTGTATTTCCTTCTAATCTTTTCTGCTGCTTTTGTTTTGCAAAGTAGGATGTTTATGGTTTAATCAAATAGGATTATTTTTTAAAATCATTTTTGTTTTTCATTGCACACTTAAATTTTTATTCACTTTAACATTATGATTTCATAAAATAAATGTTGGCAGCTGGAAAATCACTTAGGTTGTAGTCATTTTAACTGGAAACCAGGACATAGAGCTTTACATTAATTGTGTTGTTCAATTTTATACACCAGTTGGCAGGTAGTTACTTTCTTCTAAAAAGTCAAACTTTGCCTTCTAACCTCACTGAAATGCATCTGGGCATGAGGAATTCACATAAGATATTTCAGCTCTTTGGTTAAGTCACTTATATTTAAGTATTTTAAAATGATGCTTATTATATAAATCTTCTTTATACAAAGTTTTACCATTAATATTTTATAGTTCATTTGTGATCTAAATTATATTTTAAATAATTTATCTTGTGATTGTTATATAATAAGGGTAAAGGTTACATGACAAAAATCTTATAATCACTCATTCTAAAATACATATTTATATAAAAGATGATATACAAAAGACCTGCCTATATCTCTTATCTGGCAGAGCTTATTATGCATTTGAAAGTTTATAGTGAGATCCTACTGATAGCAAGTAGGAACAGAAAGTATTCATTTGTTTTCAGTACACATCAATAGGACCAACATTAAGATACATATTTCTGCCCTTGCTGGTTTGCTCAGTGGATAGAGTGTTGGCCTGTGGAATAAAAGGTCCCAGGTTTGATTCCAGTCAAGGGTACATGCCTTGGTTGCGGGTTTGATCCCCAGTAGGGGGCGTGCAGGAGGCAGCCAATCAGTGATTCTCTCATCATTGATGTTTCTATCTCTCCCTCTCCTTTACTCTCTGAAATAAATAAAAATATATATTTTTAAAAGATGCATATTCCTGAGATCTTAGAATTGTGTTATGAAATTATTTAGTATTTAAAATTTTTATATTTCTGAATTATATGCTGTACAGTTTAAATAATTGCTTTTGAAATATTGTTTTACAACTGTTAACTATCATTCCAATTTCAAGAGCTCTAATATTTATAATTCGAGTTAAAAATCTCTTTAAGGATATATTTCTTGATTATTTTTGACATGTTTTCTACTTAATTCATGTGCTTCACTTAGAGCTCCAATAGGGAACTTCTTAGGTTTTACTAAAATCATCTAACCCATAGTGTACTCATAGTTTAAAAAATTCAACAAGTTGCGCACCCAGGGTGGCTCAGTGGTTGAGCTTCAACCCATGAACCAAGAGGTTGCTAGTTTGATTCCCATTCAGGGCATGTTCCAGAATTGCTCCCATCCCTGGTACGGGGCTTGCAGGAGGCAGGCAATCAATATTTCTCTCTCATCAATGTTTCTATCTCCCCACCCCTTTTCTTTCCCCTCTCTCTAAAATCAATTGAAAAACTCAAAACATCTTTAAAAATATTTAATGGCAATAAGCGTTTAACACAACAGTTATTTTATGTGTACTTTTTGTTGTCTTTGGACTGTCTCTATTTTTGTTTCTCTGTGTTTTATACTTTGAATAGGAATTCTGTCTTTTTTTCTTTGTTCCATCTTTTCTTCTTTCTTTCTCTTTTGAAGTATAATTGACAAATAGCATAGTATATATTAGTTATATTGCATTAAGTTGAATAGGCTATTTTTTAAGATGATAGGGAATTATTTCATTTTGGAATCAAGCATGCATTTGATCACAGTATATCAATTCAAGCATGCATATGATCACAGTGTATCAATTTAGTGCTTTGTCTCATGGGAGTTTTTAAATATTTTTTTTGTTTTGGTTTGACTCCATTCCTATAGCTAATGATTGACAATGGTGTTTGACTAGCCCACCAAAAAACTGTCCAATTGTCTAGGGAAATAATAGGATGTTTTGGCTGCTATCTATATGACTAAACCCATGACTTTCTTAGAAGCATCAAATTTGCTTCTGGTTTGTTCCAGATGTCTGAAACATATGCTTATTGTGATTTTTGATGTTTAATCTCTGCAAAAATTAAACATAAGATTCTCATTGTCTTTCCTTAAATTTTATCTTCTGTTGAGTATTTAGTCATGTATAAATATTTTTTTGTAAAAATCTTCCTTCTGTTATCTGTTTCTTCTGTTAAAGAAAAACAAACATTTTAAAGAAATGTTTAATTGTTAAAAGTAATACATGTATTAATCATTACTGCTCTTTTAGTAATAATTTCAAAGGTATCCCCTTTACAATTCTTTGCCGTGGCTATAAAGAGTGCATTGATCTGCATAAATACCATAAAGTTTTGTTTGTTCTCATAGCCTTTTAGTAGTCTTTCATATTGCCTTAAAATTTCAAAGCACAAAAGGATGTTAACAGTGAGAGTCCACATATTTCATTTTTACAGACATAAAATTGAATCTGAAAGGGATTAAGTGACTTAACTACAACCTGATAGTCCATTTTTCTCCCATATCTTTCTCAAATACTAAACTGATTTGATATTTTTCCACCAACAATTAAATAAAAACTTTCCCAGGTTCACCACCTTCTTTAAAGTTTTGCTAGCATCAATAGAAAATAGAATCTCAGTTTCTTTTTTCCTCTATTATATCCAAGCATGCTATTACTCTGAGGTTTGAATTTCTCAGACCTTGTCATAGGCCTGGCTTTTATCCTTTCACTAAATGTTAAATTGCTATCAGAGCCTCCTTGCTTCTTTTCTTTCTCTATCCTTTTTATGGTGTTTTTCAGAAGACTCCATATGTTCAGGTAAAAACTAATAGCGGAGTATAACTGTTGCCATCTATAAGGATCTTTGTTATAACTGTCTCTTCTAAGTCACAGCTTATTTTTAGGAAACATTTTGCAATCTTCATATTTAAAACGCTTCTGCACATTTCCATGCTTTACAGAGATACTATAATAACAAAGTTTATATTGATTTGTATTATCTCAACTGCAGACTTCTTGGCCTATGTGTGATTTTTTTCCTGATAAGTTTATATTTATATTTTATGATTAGTTTATTTCTTTTTTTGGTTTAATAAAACTTTATTGTTCAGATTATTACAATTTTTCCTCTTTCTCTCCCGCATAGCTACACTCCACCCTGCTCCCACCCCACCCTCTGCCCTTACCTACCACCCATTGACCTCTTCCATAGGTCTATGATTTTTGTCCAGTCTCTCCCTGCATCCCCCTCATCCTTCTCCCCCTGAAAATTGCCAGTCCACTCCCTTTCTATGCCCCTGATTCTATTATATTCACCAGTTTACTCTTTTCATCAGATTTTTAATTCACTTGATTTTTAGATTCACTTGTTGATAGATAGGTATTTGTTGTTCATAATTTTTATCTTTACCTTTTTCTTCTTCCTCTTCTTAAAGAGTACCTTTCATCATTTCATATAATACTGGTTTGGTGTTGATGAACTCCTTTAGTTTTTTCTTATCTGTGAAGCTCTTTATCTGACCTTCAATCCCCCTGCTGGGGATGTGCCCACAACTAAGGTACATGCCTTTGATAGCTTTGCTGGGTAGACTAATCTTGGTTGTAGATTTTTGCTATTCATCGCTTTGAATTTTTCTTGCCACTCCTGCCTGGCCTGCATAGTTTCTGTTGAGAAATCAGCTGACAATCGTATGGGTGCTCCCTTATAGGTAATGAACTGTTTTTCTCTTGCTGCTTTTAATATTCTCTCTTAGTCTTTTGCTCTTGGCATTTTAATTATGATGTGACTTGGTGTGGTCCTCTTTGGATTTCTTTTGTTTGTGGTTCAGTGCGCTTCCTGGACTTTAAGTCTATTTCTTTCACCAGGTAGAAGAAGTTTTCAGTCATTATTTTTTCAAATAGGTTTTCAGTATCTTCTTCTCTCTCTCCTTCTGGCACCCCCATAATTTTGATGTTGGTACACTTGAGGTTGTCCCAGAGGCTCCTTACACTATCTTCACATTTTTGGATTCTTTTTTCTTTTTGCTTTTCCAGTTGAGTGTTTTCTGTTTCTCTATATTTCAAGTCTTTGACTAATTCTTACATTCCTCTAGTCTGCTTTTAGGCATCTGTATAATATTTTTTATTTCAGTCATTGTATGTTTAATTTCTAGTTGGTCCTTTCCATCTCCTCTTGGGTCTTGCTAAATTTATCCATCTTTTCTAGGAAATTCTTGAAAAACCTTATAACTGTCGTTTTGAACTCTATATCCAGTTGTTTTCCTCCATTTTTTTTGTTTGTGATCTGTTCCTTTTTCTCTGCAATTTCGCTGCTTCCCTGAGTTGGTGGAGTAGCTTTGTGTGCTAGGTTTTCTATATGGCCCAGTAGCTCCTCCTCCCCAGTTACCTGAGGTGGACTTTCTTGGTGCACCCCTTTGTGGACTGTGTGTACAGCCTTGTTGTAGTTAAGTCTTGATTGTTGTTGGTATCACTGGGGGGAATTGACCTCCAAGCCAATTGGTTGTGAGGATCATCTATGTCCATGCCGGGAGAACTTCTGTGCTGGACTTCCACTTAACACTTGCAAGATTGCAAAAGCCTCTGTGCTAGACTTGGATGGCCGCAGTCTCAGGGCTGAGCAGACAGCCTTGGCTTCCTATCAACGCTGCCCTATGAGGCTCCTGTATCTCAGTGTTCCTCGGTAATCGCTGTAGCCCTCTCTGTGTGAATGCACGTGCACATGTGTGTGCTCCTCCATACTTCTGCCTTTCTGGCACTCCTGAATTTCCGTGTGCTCTTAGGGACCTGTATGAGTCTGGGTCCCCAGAGTCTTGCCTGAAACTGGGGTTCAGTGCAGTTGGAAATGGAGTTTAGTGTAGTTAGAAGGTTCTCTCTTCCTGCTAGAGAAAGCCAGCAACACAATGAGCAGTCAGTTCTCTCTACGTGCACTTTCGCGCACCTATAGACCTCTGTCTTTCGCAGTTCCCCTATGTTTCCCTGCACTCCTCCCTTTTCACAACAGTCCAGAATCCCCCATATGAGTCTCGCCCAGAAGTAGGGGTTCAGTGCAGTCTGGAGTTTCTGTCTTTCTCCCACTAGAGGAAGCTAGCCAGCCCCATTGCCGTCCGTTTTTCCACATGCGTGTCTCTGTACCTCAGCTTTTTGCAGCTCCTCTGAGTCTCTGTGAGCCCTTCTCTTTCCTTCTAGTTGTAGAATTTCCACTCAGCAAGCTTTCCTGTGGTTCTGGATGTCTGTTCTATTTTTTAGTTGTAGTTTTGAAACTGTTGTGTGAGGCAGCAGTTTAGGGTTTCACCTATGCTGCCATCTTGGTTTTTCTCCCAGTTTTTTTCTTAATACTTTTCTAAGGAGAGTGATACATTCATTTTATTTATTTATTTATTTATTTTAAAATATATTTTATTGATTTTTTTACAGAGAGGAAGAGAGAGGGATAGGTAGTTAGAAATATTGATCAGCTGCCTCCTGCACATTCCCTGCTGGGGATGTGCCCATAACTAAGGTACATGCCTTTGACCAGAATCAAACCTGGGACCCTTCAGTCTGCAGGCACTCTATCCACTGAGCAAAACTGGTTAGGGTAATACATTCATTTTAGAAGCAGGCAGGGAATGATTGGTTAAGAATACACAGAGTCAGGTTTTAGAAGATCTCATTGTATACTAAGGCCCTTTTAGAAAGAGAAAACCCACCAGAACTTATTGGGGTGGGGGGGTATATATTATTATATTGAAACTTAAGCACATATTATATTATTATGAAACTTAAGCACAAAGCTAGATCTAAGAAGGGATATGATAAAATAGGAAGAAGGAACTACAGGTAATTTTCAAAATTTTTAATTTAATGATAGACAAAATTTTAATTTTTTCCCTGCAGACATAAGATTCTACACATGTTGACTAAGAACCCACCATTTACTAAGAACATGGAGTCCCCCTTATGCAATGAAGCCCTGGTAGATCAACTTTGGAAACTTATGAATTCGGGTAAGAAAACAGTAGCTTTCAAAAGAACAAAATTATGACTGGATTATTTTCATTTTGTAACTGGTTTTCAATACTTTAAAACCGTGGTTTACTTTTTGTCTTTTTTTTAAAGTAGACATCTACCTTCACAGTGGTGGATGTGATAATGTTTGCTAAGGATATATTCATTCACTTTGCCCCAAAGGGTGAATGAAGAAACAAAAATATTAATTTATGTGAGTGTCTCAGATAGTTAAAAAGCTTTAAATATTAACTTGCAAAGTATTGTTGTTTTTATTTCAGAAGGTTACAAAGGTTGAAAATAAGTCTTTTCCCTTTATTCTTAGGAAATTACATATGTATACACATACAAATAAAAATGAAATTTGCTGTTTTTTCCTTAGTGTAAGATGCACAGAAAGATGGGACAGAACTGCCCTTTGGTCCTACTTTGTACTCATTTTCAAGCTCTTGTCTATAATGACATTATTGAAAAATGTCTTGAAAAAGTGACTTTCAAAGTGAGCTTTCTTCTTAGCAGCTTTGGGCTTGATCAGCTCTAATTGCAATTACTTCAGAAAATGAAGAGATGGTCTTTTTTAGGATTGGATTTGCTATTTGGTGGTTTGTCTTCATATACTCTCTGATTTGAATAGAGAACATCAATACTGGTTTCCTCCTTTCTTCTTGAGTGCTGTTGTGATTCAGGTAAGCAGGGTTGGTCCCTAAGTTTCACTGTCAATTAAGACAGAATGAACAGCCTTAAGAAAGTGATGACTGTTTTATCAATATACTAGAGTCCCGGTGCACGAAATTCGTGTAGGATAGGTCCCTAGGCCTGGCCTTCCCACCTCTTCTTTCCCTCAATCCTTCAGTGCTCTGCCACCGCCGATGGTCACCCGCTATGTTCCGCACTGCCCCTTGGTGGTCAGCACATGTCATAGTGAGCAATTGAACTCCCGCTCTTCCGAGTGGACAATTTGCATATTAGCCTTTTACATATATATTTATACACACACACACACACACATATACACATAAATGTATATGTATATAAATTTTTTTTCAATATATTTTATTGATTTTTTACAGAGAGGGGTAGAGAGTTAGAAACATACATGAGAAAGAAACATCAATCAGCTGCCTTCTGCCCACCCTTCTTCCCCCTCCCGACTAGGGATGTGCCCTCAACCAAGATACATGCCCTTGACTGGAATTGAACCCGAGACCCTTCAGACCTCAGTCTGACGCTCTATCCACTGAGCTAAAGCGGTTAGGCCTAGCCTTTTATATTTATAGATGAGCATTCCTTGCCGTGTCAGTGATTGAGGTGAGAGGGTCTTCGAAATATTGTCACAAACATTGGCAGCTGTTCCAGGGCCTCTGTCTAGTGGAATTGATGAATTTGCAATCTTAGCATTTTAGATCTTATAGGATCTAAAGACCAGCTAAGTTAACTTTTCTCATTTAGGGCCTGGGCAATTGACTTGCCCAAGATCACACAGCTAACTGGAATTAAGCAGAAGTGATTTTTCCCACTATGCTGCTCAACTTAATTCCACTATAATGACAACCATTTTAAGATTTTATTCCATGGTTTTGAAATACAGGGCAGTTCTGATTTTTTGTTGTTGTTGTAATTTTAACAGAAGTACCACTAATCCATTTTTTAGCTCGCTTGTATGTAGTCTTAAATTTTAATATTTATAAATCAATTATTTGAAGAAAAACACACCACCAGGAACTCTCTCAGAAACAAAACAGTAATGTTCATTCCTCTATCCAAACTAAAGGTAAACCCAAACCAAGAAGCCCACATAGAAATAAAAAGTAAAAACCATAGCCCAACCAATGTGGCTTAGTGGTTGAACTTAGAACTGTGAACTAAGGTACGATTCCCAATCAGGGCATATTTCCAGGTTGTGGGTTTGATTCCCAGTAGGAGGTGGAGGCAGCCAATCAAAGTTTCTCTTTCTCTCATCGATGTTCCTATCCGTCTCTCTTTCTTCCTCTCTCTAAAAATAAATAAAATAAAGTAAAATAAAAAGGTGTAGTGTAGTGATTCAGTGAAATTTAGCAGCCTTCACTATGCTGCCTAATTATCTTTAATCTGAACATCCTAACTTATGGAAACACAAAACTGGACATTCTAGCTTATGAAAACACATTTTATTTGCTTTTTAAAATTAAAATAATAGTTTTTTAAATTAAAACAATTTTTTATAAATTTCAAGAATTCAAACTCAATTGTTTAACTGGTTTCAATGACATCTATAACAAAATCGTCAGGATGGCAGCAGACATAATTAGGTGATATTGTTCTTCAGGGTTTTCTTCCAGTACAAATGTATCCTAAACCATTCTTGTTTTTCTAGCTGATACAATGCCTAAGATTTACTTCTTTTCTTGCTACACCCACGAATATATAGATACAGGGCTAGCTGCTCTGTCAAGATTCCCTCCCTTCTTGTAGAGGGGTGAGCCCTTCTAGCCTCTGTGTGAAAGGCCCAGGGTTCTGATGGTTTGAGGAGAAGAATAATGAAGGCCTACAAAAGTGAAGCAATGTCAGGCCAGTAAAGTGTCCAGATATGCATATTCCAGAGAAGGGAATGGATTTCCAGTGTAAATTCTTCCTTTCATTTTGTATTGTTCTTCCCATTTCTCTCTGTGTGTATTTTTAATAGTTTTTGGGGCATAAAAACCTTATCCTCCTACCTTTCTCTTGCTTCTAATAGAGCTATGTTTCTGCTAAGTTTACACACAGTGGCAGAATGAAGATGTCTCAGATGGGATTGACGGTAGCTCCCTCACAGCAGTGTGGCATGCAGAGTCCTCAGCACAGTGTAGTGTAGTATGAACTCCATAAAATTACAATTCCTTTTGTATGGATTACCTTTGCATATAATTAATATAATATTTACTTATCTACTAGAGTAAGTCTCATCAGAATACTAGTCGATTATAGTTTATTTTATTTAAATATTTGTTCTTGAAAATCACAAAGCTTAATATTTATGCTGTCCCAAATGTGCTGTTAAGCATCTTCTTTCTTTTTTGTTTCTTCTTTTTAAATATTACACTACTCTTTTGAAACCACTGTCAAATTTAAATATTTATAAGGTTTATTTTCTTATGTGGAAGAATTTACATATTGATTCTTCTCACTTGTTTTAAATTCTCTAGATAATTTTAATTTGGCCTGGAAACCATATAAATTACCTAATCCTGGGTACAGTTTTTATGTTGTCAGTCAGTTCTATTTGATGCAATATCTATCTGGAGAGTTCTACGGGGGAAAAAAGGAAATTGAGAAAGAACTCTGGTATTTGGCTTGTCATTGATTTGGGCCAATCTGAGATCAAACCCCTATTTTGGAGATAAAAAAAACTGAGCCTCATCAGAGGAATTGAAAGAACTTGACTCTAATCCTCAGCTACTTTAAGCTGAATTTCTCGACAGGCAGTCTTCTCCTGCATATATGTTGTACTATCTATAGCCACCTCTGGTGTTTACTTATTATTATTATTACTGTTATTTTTTTTTAAAAAAAACACACAAACACCTTGTAGAGCAACACTAATATTAAGGTGTTTAGCAAACTATTTTCCTCTACAGTAAGTCCAATTTTAGAATTATGTTATTTCAAGTAGTTGTAGGGTTTCTTATATTTACATAAAACCTGAACATAATAAATTTGAGAGTTAGGAGAATATGTTTCAAATGCTAGGATTCATGAAGTTTCATGGAGCACTATCTTTCTAACAGATTATTAGAGAAGAAAATCAGACAAGATGAACCGAGAATGAACGAATGTGGAAGAAAATTTAAAGGCAGAAAACATTACTTTTTAAAAATTCATTTTCTAAAGAAGAATGGTGTGACGATAAAAACATTTTTCCAATTATAAAATTCATTAATTCATTCACAAACATTGATTGTTTCTGTAACAATTTATAAGTATCTGTGTTAAGATCAGATGAAT
This sequence comes from Lasiurus borealis, assembly GCA_004026805.1. Lineage (NCBI taxonomy): Eukaryota > Metazoa > Chordata > Mammalia > Chiroptera > Vespertilionidae > Lasiurus > Lasiurus borealis. The sequence goes on along the minus strand of PVJN01016825.1, from coordinate 11,458 downwards.
CTTTAGGGTAGAAGGTTTGCCAATGGGGACTATGTCCAGGGATGACTTTTTTTTAAGCATGATAATCCTTTCATTCTCTCTGCACAAGTTCTGGAACAGATAAAAATGTACAGTTAAATGTGTATATTGAGTTTCATTTCTTTATTTACTTTTTAGGTACTTCACATGACTGGAGGCTACGGTGTGGTGCTGTGGACTTGTACTTCACACTTTTTGGCCTCAGTAGACCTTCCTGCTTACCCTTGCCAGAGCTTGGGTTGGTTCTTAATCTAAAAGAGAAAAAAGCTGTCTTGAATCCAACCATAATTCCAGAGGTCATCACAGGCAACCAAGAAACTGCAATTAATCCAAGTGGCCATGCACAGCTAGTTGGATTTCAGAACCCTGTAAGAATTGCGTATGTTACAGATGTAATTTTATTATATTGAGCTCTCTAGAGAAGAGAATTGCTTCTTTTGAACTGGCAAGTTTTAAAGCTACAGTTTTTTTGTACCTTTTGAGAAACTGCTGGCATTCATTTAGTACTGTGTAGTTTACAAAGTGCTACTGACAACTACATAGTGCTGCCAGTCCCTTTACTCCTTTGATGATGACATAATGGTTGTTTATACTGAGCATAGAATTTCTTCGTTGAGTCGTAGAAAATTGACATGAATTTAACCTGTTAAATGTTAACCTTCTTATCCATATATGGTAATGGAACACTGAACACCAAGGGCCCTAACTTTTTTTTTCCCCTACTCTGTGTAATACCTAGCACAGTTCTAAACATGAGTGCCGAACAAATGAAAAGCTTCTTGGATTAAATAAATTTAAAAAAAGATAATAAATGATCACGTAAATGAGTAATCTGATTTGGGAGGAGATTATGCATTACATTTTAAAATTTTGTATATATTATGCTTGCCTTTCAAAAAGTTTTATTTCTAGCTATGTATTATAAAATTACCAGATTTTTGTAGAAAGTACAAAAATCTTTAGGATACATATCAACCATTTTACAGTAATTTAAAAGGGCATTTTTCAGAAATGATTTTCTTATTGATGACAAAATGTTCCCAAAACTTCAAGCTTCATTTTTCACCAATATTTAGACCAGATTACTTGCCTGGCAATTCCCTACTGGTGTTTTGGCACTTTCATGCTCAGATTCTGTCTATGCTAGTTAGAACTAGTCATTTCAAATTACTTATTCACCTAGATTTTCTGAAATGTAATTGTACTTATTTATTGTAAATTTAAAATGTATCCTAGAGTTTGGGTTATGAATAAGTAAGACATAGGGAAAAGTCTCGTTAAAGCCTCTTTGAGACCTGAATAGTTATAAATCTATGGAAATGAATATGCTTATAATTCTTGCACATACCTTAATTTATCCATATTCACACTTTGAGTCTTTAGGATAAGAGGAGAAAATGATACCAAAAGATATATTCTTTTGGGAAAGCTCTGAAAGTTCACTTAAATAACTTCTTTCTTCCCCAAAAAACTAGAAGACAGGAAAAGGTGAAATTTATTTTTAGCCCATTGCTGATAACTTATAGGCACTGGGCATGCTCTAATCTGCATGATTGCAATAGCTATTAGTTTTCAGCTATAATATGAGCTACTTGTCTTCAGAAATCTAATTTTGATCTTAAATATTGCCGCAGGAAGGTGATCATCTTGCCAAGGAAGCATCATGTAATATATCAGCTCATCAGCAGGGAGTGAAGAGGAAGTCTGATACACCACTGGGGTCCCCACTAGAACCTGGTCAAATACTGGAGAAGAATGAGGATAGCAGTAAAGTCAAACTCAAAATCAGAGTAAGAAATACAGGTTAAACCTGTATTAACAGTGTAGGATATTCACCTTCTTATAAATCTTTATGAATACTTGGTTTTTCCTTAGGAACAGATGGGATAGACTGAATTATAAAAGAACCCAAATGTCCATCTCTAAAACATTCCAACCGATTGTTTAACATCTATTGTCACAGACTTCTTCTCTGTTTGGGGAGGAACTTTGTGTGCACGATTTACCTCAGCTCACTACTCTCCCATAACATAGGAATAGATTTTAGTTGCTGTTACATTTCCAGTAATTTTCATTCAGCTCCTTTTGGAGGCTGGACTACATAATCTTTTCTCTCTCTTATACTTTTTGAGAAAAAGAGTCTACTTTGCCTTTTAAGATTATTTGGGGATATATTCTGTGGGCTCTCTGCTACTTTTCCTAAGAGCTAAGATCCAAACATAAAGTGCTATAATGGTCCTTTTTCTCTTTTGTTCCATGTGTGTGTTTTAGTTTTCAAGTTCTCAAGACGAAGAGGAGATTGATATGGATACTGTTCATGACAGCCAGGCATTCATTTCTCATCATTTGAACATGCTGGAAAGGCCGTCTACTCCAGGTAAGATTAGTGTATTGCAGTTACTGGGCCGATCGAGAGAGTTCACAAGGTATCACTGTTCTAGGGTGTGTTGATTTATCTTCAAGTGAACAACTGTAAAGCTTGAAAGTAGCCGGTATAAAATGAAATACTAGATTGTATCAGATTTAACATATAAGAGCAAAAGAATAAATACCAAAAGTGTCCTTTTTCCATTTTATTTTTTTAAAATTTGGCATGCTTCTAGATTTGTTGTTTATTTATTTTTACTTTAAAAATATATCTATATCTTTAATATATTTTTATTGATTTCAGAGAGGAAGGAAAAAGGAGAGAGAGAAGCATCAGTGATGAAAGAGAATCATTGATTGGCTGCCTCCTGCATGACCTCTATTGGGGATCGAGCCTGCAATCTAGGCATGTGCCCTGACCAGGAATCAAATCTTGAGCCCACCGGCAGGGCAAAAATTTATTATTTTTATTATTAGAATTTTCCGTTAAATTGCTTCTGGTTGAAAGGTTAGCTTATAAAACTTGCCAGGCTTTCTTTCTTTCTTCCTTTCTTTGGGGAAACAAAGGAATTAATTCATCTTCTCCTTCTCCTTTGACATTTTAGGGCTCTCTAAATATCGGCCAGCTAGCTCTCGGGCTTTAATGCCCCAGCACTCACCAGGGGGTGATGGCACACCTGTCACAAAGCCCCAGTGGGGGATGGAACTTGCACGGAAGGGAACAGGTGAAATTTTTATTTATTTTTTGCTCAAGAACAGATCTGTAAATTTCATAAAGTGTCTTTTTTCTTTTGTTTGCATTAATTATTACATTTGTTTCAGGTATACAACATGAAATTTCTGCATTAACTTAAAAATACATAAAATATATAGATTTGAGAACTTGCTTTTCTTGCAACACATTGAATTTGTAGTATCATAAATAAATGCACTACTATTTTGTAAGTCTTGGAAATAACAGAAGAGTAGGTAGGAAGGAGGAAAACCATTTCATGTCATTTAAAGCTAACATTTTGCTCTTGTAGTGCTTTTTCTAAGAATACTATATGTGAAAATGCCAACTTCAGTATAAATCATCAAATCTGAACCTCTGTACTTCCATAAAATACACAAATCAACTACTTACTTCTCCTCTCTCCTGAAAGTTTTATAATTGCTTCAGTCATGAACCCTTAATGCTATGTCTAAAGAACTCATATGTTTTGACTTTTAAATTATTTCATACTAATCGGGCTTAAGTATATGAAAGGTAATTCAGTTCAGGTATGTTTATTAACTATTCTATTTTATATTGTCTTCGGCTTACTTTGTTCTTCTGTTACTTGAAAAGAGAAGATTACAATCCAAATAAGGAATAAACAATCAAAACTGCTGAAAAAGTTCAGTCTTCAAGTTTTGGAGGAACAGAGAGTGAAAAACTAGATACATAAGCAAAATCACTTTTAATGAATAGTTTTTCCAAAAGTCATTTATCTGGCTTTAAAATTTCAAGGGATGGGTTTGCTTATATAAACCCTGCTTTTAGAATATAAACAAAAGAGTTACTGTTTATTGATTTGAGGAGTTTAGGGAACCAACTGTGATTAAGGGGAGACTTCAAACAAAAGCAACACCTCAAAATATTTTGGTATTGTGACCCCAGGCTGTTGGGTGCTTATGTGTCTTTCTGTGCCTCATGCATTCATTGTGGTAGGATCATAAAATATATTTCAGAAGGAAATCAGCTGGAGACTAGCACAAGGGAATTTTTACATTTTTTGACCCTTGCTAGTTTTATATTCTCTTAGCTTTTTAGGGGATTTGTTGTTTCTGTTGTTATTTTGGTGTAATTTTGCTGTATTATTATACTTATTAAAATTTTACTAGACATGAAAAATTTTCTGCATTTTTAAAAATAAAACTTAAAGTGTTTCAAATCTCTTGTTATAGTTTGATAGTGATGTTTCTGCCGCCCCTTTATGCCCTTAAAAAAAAAAAAATTCTGTCTGAATTCTAAAGTCAAATTAATTCCTGTTTCAGAAAATAATCTAAATACATTTGTTTTTTCTCAGTGAGGTGGCACACTAACCTATGTAGAAACAAATCTTTTTTTTTTTAATTGATTTCAGAGAGGAAGGAGAGAAATAAAAATGTCAGTGATGAGAGAGGAATGTCGATTGGCTACCTCCACACACCCCCTACTGGGGATTGAGCCTGTAACCTAGGCTTGTGCCTTGACTGGGAATTGGACTGTGATCTCCCATTTCATAGATTGACAACCAGTGAGCCACACTGGCTAGGCTGAAGAAGCAAATCTTAATTCCCCAATGCTTTTGTATTATTGTGTTATATTTCTGGGACTCTCTTTTTGCAGTTTTATAGTTCTCATAGCATCATTTGGGGAGACTGGGGAGGAAATACAGGGCGAGCTGGGGTGTGAGGGAAGCTTTAAAGTTTTAGCTTTGGTTGGTATCAGTGTACCACCCTTTTGTGTCATGATACAAAATGTATACCAGCATATTATATATAGACTAATCCATAAAACAATTTTGAATATATTCTTGAATGTGCCTTTGTAATTTCTTCAAACATATTTATGCTGTTCAGGGCCCTATGACCAATGAGTAAGTCTTTTACAAATGGTAGTGTTCCAAAGGTTTATTTCTGCATGTATTTATTTGGGGATCTAAATATAGTTTTCCTGTAGATACATTATTATATTTACTACATAACTTTCCCAACAAAAACCCTTTTAACTTATACCTGACGAACAGAAGTATGACACTGAGGCACTGCGTGTAACAATGTTTCTGAGAGAAGGGGCACTTTCAGCTCCGCCTTTTGGGATGTCAGAAGCACAACTTTAACCTAATAAAGCTGGCATGAAACAGGAACTTCCCTCTTCCTGCCCCCAGTGGGAGCAGGGGTCTCCTTTTCTGATCTTGGCTTGGGATTGGGAGTGGGGGTTCAGAAAAGGAGGCATCGAACACAGTGGTAAGGGAAGCTGTATTCTTAAGTCTGTAGGGATCCTCAAGTTCACAAATGGGTTTGGGGGCCTTACTCAGTTCATTCAACTGAGGCAACTTTCATTTGATCTCCTGAAGTCTTACAATAAGGGTTTTTTTTTTTGTTTTTTTTTTTTTTTTATAGTTGACTAAAAATGAAGAGATTGCACATAAAATTCTGGGTTCCCAGCTTCTCTTGAAGAACTGAGAAGCCTTTCAGGCAGGGATGTGCTATTATACTGATTCCATTTGTTTGCACCTGGTAGTCTGTGCTCATTTATGCTGTCTCCTCAGGACCAAGGCTTTTAAGTTTGGGACCCCTGTTTGGGTCCTTCAGAGCCAGCCAGATGATAATTGAGAACTGCAATGTGTTGCAGATGTTATATGGGAGGAGGGAAAGAGAATGGGGGTTTAGGTCAGATAAAGAACTGGAAACTGTTTAGAGGAAAGGTCATGGCTTAATCTTTTCTCCAATTTTCTTTCCTTGCATATGATAGAAGAATATTTTAGGGGTGGGATGATACACGTGTGGGAGGTTAAGCCATTTGGGACAAGAGAGGAGAAGCAGCAGGGGCATTTTCATTACGTTATACTATTCTCTCTCTCCTGAGGTCAGGAATGGGATTTGTAGAAATGGGTTTATGGTTCCCATGGTGACTGGTTATGCATACCAGGCCCTCTCCCCCACCACTGCAGCCTGGTCTGCGGGCAGGCATTACTGTGATGAAGGCAGAGAGGAGGGATGGGAGCAGGAGCCAAGGGAAACCCTAGTGGTTTCTGTGGGGAAGAAGAAGAGAGTTCCTAGTTGGGCCTGCTGTATTATGTGATGCCTTCTGGCATACGTCAGCAAAGCACTATTCTGATGCAGGAAACCCTTTGAAACAAAAAAATCAAAAAGCTGAGAGCCTTCTAGTTCTTTCTTTTGAAACTCTTCATATGAAAAACAGACTCTGGTCTTTTTCTTAAATTATAATGACATAATTCTGTATTTTTCTACAGTGATCTAAAATCAAAGAACAGAATTTACAGTTCTCCTAATAGAAACTTCAAGTTTTGTGTTAAATATAAAAATATATTAATGTGAATGAGTTGAATAGAATTAGCAGGTTACTCACTGTTTGTTACCAGTACTTTTGTGTGATGGGGTGAAAAACTTCCACATTAGGGTTTCTGTTTGTTTTGCATTTGTACCTCTTTCTGTTTGCTTTGCATTTGTTAAATTGACTGCAGCAAACTCTTATCTATAATGCATTTTATTTGGTCTCTTAAGAAAGAGGTTATGTTGGGTAGAATAACAAAACTGAACATCTGTTTGGTTCTTTCTGTATAACATGAAGTAGAAAACCATAATGTAAATTTTATAGATAGATAAGTAGATAGTTATAGATACCTCCTTTTTCTGATATATCTGATACATCTGCCATCCTACAATAGACATACATTTCAGGTCACTGAAAGGGCTTTCATTAACTTAAAAATGAGTGGTGCCTAGCTTTGGGTGGGCTTTAAGTTTCCAGCCATTTTATAAATGCCTGAAGTAATATGTGAAAATGTTTACGGTAGAGATGGAACTGTATGCATTTTTCCCAGTGGAAATTCTATAGATGACCTTATGCTAGTGTGAAAGTAATCTCATATGTGTCCCAAATCTGACTGTTATATATACAATTCCACATGGGAAGGAAATTACATTTTCTTATCATGTTGGATTAGACCTGGTAAAAGTCAGGAAAGATAGAGAGGTTCAGCGAACAAAAAATATATTGTCTATAATAAATGAAACTTAAGAGCTAAAAGTTAAATAAAAGTGTAAATGTTGGTGATAGTGATAAGAGTAACATTATTTTTATCAGATGTGCTATTGTTACAAATACTACCTTGATAAATATTAGAGTATGTCTGCACATTCGTGAGATAAATTTCTGGAAATTAACTATTTCAATCCAAGAGTAACATTTTTTTTTTTGGATAAAGCCAAATTGCCTTAACTTCTCCTTTTAAAAAAATACTTGTTACAGAAAACTGAAGTAGTCAGATGAATATAGTGAATTCATTACTCAGCTTTAACATTGATCAGCTCATGGTCAGTCTTGTTTAATCCATACCCTTACTAATTTCCACCTTTCTGAGTTATTTTGAAACAAATCCCACATATTTTAAATAATTTAGTATGTATCTCTAAATGATAAGGGTTTTAAAAAGCCATGATCACAGTAATAGTCTTATATTTTTTTAAAATTGAGTTTTTGTATCATTAATTAGTCACTGTTTAAATTTTAATTGATTCATAACTGCCATTATTTTTATTTTTAACAATTAATTTGTTTGAATCTGCATTCACATAAAGTCTGCACATTGTAATTGGCTGAATTGCCCTTTACATCTTTTTAAATTTAAAATTTTCAGTTGACCGGACACTAGGTTTTTAATCTCTATTTTTAGTCTATATTTGCTCATTGTATATACCTCTGGTGTAATTAACATGCTAGAGTCCTCTGTGTTTCCTGTACATTTATATTTGTATCTTGATGCTTAACTGGACTCAGATTTATAGGGAGTGGTGTGTTCTTCAATCTGCATGCATACAGTATCTGACTTTTTATGAGGTTCAAGGCTTAGATTCATTAACTCTGAAGGTTGTAGATGGTGATATTCTAACTTATCTTTCCATTGTTACTTAGAAACTGGATTATTCTTATAAAGATAAATTCCCCTCATCTCTTATTTCCCAATGGTGTAACTCATATAGGAATAAGATAAATGTTTGATTCTATTTATTAATTTTCAAAACAGTGTGGGGATCAGTCTGTTGCGGTCCATTATCAGTACTCAGATTGCCCCATCTTTGGACAGTAAGAACCTCTTAAGTTGACTTTTGAGTCCATTGAGAAGGCTTTGACTTCCTTGCTGTTGTACTAGGTGTTTCATTTCATCTTGTGAATTATCTACCCAGACCTGCAATCAGCCATTTGTCCTTAGGAGCCCTGGTTCCAACACCTTTTTCCTTGGATCTAGCCACTCCATTGTCTTCATAATAAGACTTAATACAAATCAAGAGAAATTTAAGATTTATAATTAATCATTATATACTTAATGCAAAGTATAAAGCCCTTAGACAAGAAATCTATACTTTTGAAGTGGTTATAAGTATTCCTTGGAAAAGAGTACACTCACATTCAGTTGCCCATTTGGCAGTTGCCTCTGCTGGGAAGTACATTTTCCAATATAACCATTAACTTTTCTACAATCCAAGTAGCTTGGCAAGTGTTTAGGATTAGAATTCAGTGGTTCTCAATCTTCCTAATGTCACAACCCTTTAATACAGTTCTTTATGTTGTGGTGATCCCCAACCATAAAATTATTTTTGTTGCTACTTCATAAATGTAATTTGCTACTGTTATGAATCTTAATGTAATTATCTGTGTTTTCTGATGGTCTTAGGAGACCCTGCTAGCTGTTCAAGACCCACAGGTTGAGAAACGCTAGATTAGATGATGAGACTTCCCTCAGTGCATAAAGGACTACAGATTCCCAATAGTGCTGAGAGCCAATTGGAAAGCTGCAAAATTTGTTAATATAGACTGACTAAATAATGAGATAGGTTGTAAAGGAATTTGCTAATGAGGTTTTAAACGGAATAAACAGTCAGGTGATGAGAAATGTAATCGAGAGGCATGAAAACTTCATTAGCAAATTGTTCACAATTCTATAAATGGTCGAATATGGTCACAATTTTACAAATGCAATATAAGTAAGTAGTTGCCTATTTAAACAGAATAGGCAACTACTTACTTATTCTGCATTTACAGAATTATGACCATATTCATGTAAAATCCAAATTAAAATCATAAAGTGCGGTGATTTTCAACCTTTTTCATCTCATGGCATACATAAACTTAATTACTAAAATTCTGTGGCACACCAAAAATTATGTTCTATTTTTTACTTATCTGACAAAAACAGGTATAATTTTGATTCATTCACACTGGATGGCTATTGTTGTGTTGGCTGTTGTCATTTTTTTATTTGACAATATAAGGGAAAAGAGGTCAGTGCCCCTGACTAAATAGTCAGGTATTGCATGTTTTTAAAATTTTTGTGGCACACCAAGTGTGCTGCAGCACACTGGTTGAAAATCATTGATATAGTGGTGTATTTCACTGATACTGTGAATCAGTTGTCTCTCAATTTTTTTTCTTTTTCTGAAGATCTGTGATACAGATCCCCAAACTTGATTCTATTTTTAAGTAATCTATTTACTTAGCTTTTGCAATATTATTAGTGTTAACTTTACCAAAAACTTAGGAATATAAACAAAAAAAGTGTCATGTTGTGGAATCAGGAACTTTATCTGACTTATTTACTTGCTCTAAAAATTGGAACAGTGCCAGACACAAAGGAAGTACAGTAGTCAGTCAGTACCAGTTGGAGGATCTATGACAGTTTCTGTGCTTTATCCTTCTGCCTTCAAATTTAATAACCTTGCCAAAACCGGTTTGGCTCAATGGATAGAGTGTTGGCCTGCGGACTGAAAGGTCCCGGGTTCGGTTCCGATCAAGAGCATGTACCTTGGTTGTGGGCACATCCCCAGCAGGGGGTGTGCAAGAGGCAGCTGATTGATGTTTCTCTCTCATCGATGTTTTTAATTTTCTATCCCTCTCCCTTCCCCTCTGTAAGAAAATCAATAAAATATATTTATCAGGGGGAAGGGGGTACAGCGAGAGACTGGACAAAAAATCATACACCTATGGATGAGGTCATTGCGGGGGGCGAGGTAAGAATAGATAGAGGGAGAGGTGGGAGCTGGGTGGAGGGGAGCTATGGAGAGGGAAAAAAGAGAAACAAATGTAATAATCTGAACAATAAAGATTTAATTAAAAAAAAGAAAAATATATTAAACAAATTTAATAACCTTCAGTTGCATTTAGTTTAAGTTCATCTGACATTCTATTTAAAAAGAAACACAACAGCTATTTAATTCTGTTATATTTGTTTAGTAAGCTTCGGCAGGGTTGAGGAGGTGGGAGTGTAGAGGCTGCTTCACACTTTGGACACACTGGGATACAAAAATTAAAAAGATAGGCTCTCTGTCCTCAAGAAGTGATGATTCTAACAAAAGAGACCAAAGATAAAGGATGTGTTCCTTGTGCGCTGCGCAACATATAGAATGGTTAAGAACAGGGACTCTAGTGTCAGGCTCCGGTTTTGTAGCTCAGATCTGCCAGTATAATCTTGGGCAAATTATTTAATTTCTCTGTGCCTTAAGCTTCTCATCTGTGATATGTTGCGGGAACATAAAAGAACTAATTAGGGTAGGAGCATTTTTGGGGGAAGTTCCCAAAGCAATAATATTAGAGCTGAAACATTATTAAAGAACCTAAAATGTTTTCTCTTTCCATCTTCCTTCCTGTATGTTAGCTTAAACATTACTCAGTGGAGAATTTTGCCTCTGATTTCCTCCAACTTCCACCCCCAACTAATTTAAGTCTCTGGTTCTGTTCTTGCTCTTTGTTTGGTCTTTTTACTACTCAGATGTGGTTATTCCATTTTTTTCCTCTTTGCTATTTGTCAGCTCCAAGAAGACTTGGTCTGTCAGGTTCATTCCTGATATTTATTAAATGAATGTACAAGTTAAACAAGAAATAAGGGAAGGGCATTCAAAGTCCAGGGAGGAGCACTTACAAATACACGGAGTTGTGGAAGGGCTAGCTTAGAGAATACAGAAAGCAGCAGCAGCTGATAAGGCTGGAAAGGGAAGTTCAGGACAGATTATAAACTGTAAACAAAATTAGTGCTGACTTTAGAAAATGTCTGTGGTGATGCCTATTTAAAAAAACAAAACAAAACAAAACAATGATTTGGGACTAGCTTAGATCAGAATTAGTGTTGAGAACTTACCTTTTAAAAAAGAAAAGAAATGACTGCATTTCAGCACATTTTTGTGAAAAGCCTAGTTTTTTTTAATTTGGGTTAAAAAATGTTTTTTTCAAAAACTGTTTCACTGGAGTTCAAGGACTTTGGTTTTTATTCTGTTGCTAGAACTGAGCTTTTCAGCAGATAATTATGGTCAGCTTTATTTTTAGGAAGAA
>PVJN01016824.1:0-41647 GCA_004026805.1 Lasiurus borealis | reverse complement strand
GCTCGGCCTCTCCACCCCGCTCCGGCCGCCCCGCCCCCACCCCGCCGGCGCCCCGCCCCCTCCGCGGCCGCCACGCCCCCACCCCGCCGGCGCCCCGCCCCCTCCGCGGCCGCCCCGCCCCCACTCCCGCCGGCGCCCCGCCCCCGCCGGGACCTGAAATAAATCAGCGGCGCCGGGAAGGAGCCAATGACCCGCGCCGCAGAGAGTGTCCTTGGGCCCGCGCCGCCCGCCCGCCCCCTCTGCCGGGCCGTCGGGGCGGGAAGTTGGGGTGCGGGCGGGCCGGGGAGCGGTGCGCCGAGGGGGAGGCCGGGAGGTGGAGAGCGAGTCCGCTAAGGGGGGTGGGAGGGGTGGCGGTGTGAGCGGCTTCCTGGGTCGAAGGGCAAAGGGCAAGGCGGCCGCTGCCCCAGGGCGGGCCCCAGCCGTGTTGACTCACGTTTCCACTCCCGCCCCCAGGTGAACGCAGCTCCTCTCGGAACCGGCCGCGGCCGCGCCAGCCCGGGACGCGGAGGCCGGCACCGGCCCGCTCCGAGCAGAGGGTTGCGGGCTGCGGGCGAGCCCCGGACCTGGGCCGGGAGCGGGGTGTGAGCTGCCAACGTGCTTTCCCGAGAAGGGTTCCCCCCGCCCCGGAAGGCCGCCTTCCCCCCCAGGCCAGGCAGGCTGCATGGGGGAGGCGGGGAGGGAGGGTGCGCGCTTACCGTGTCCAAAGGTGCGCATGAAACGGCTCCGGGCCGGCCCTGGGCTAGGAGCTGGGGACACCGGACAGGCTCCCAAAGCACTGCCCGGTCCGGGGATAGACAGGATTCTCGCAGACACACAGGCCCGGGGCTGCAGCTTCAGGAGTGACCCAGCCACGAGAGGAAGCCTGCGGAGTGAGGGACCCATCGCAGAGCCCATTCTGCCCCAGGAGGCGATGGACGGGGCTGGGCGTAGGTTGGAGGATGCAGGGAGATTTCCTGGAGGAGATGTTGAGCACCGGGAAGGTCCCAAGGCAGTGTTGGGGGTCCTCTCTTCTGAGGTTTCCTCTCCCCGCTTTGCATACAGTTCAGTCTAAATACCAGTAGGACAGGGTGCCCCTGCGCCCTCACCACCAGCCAGCCCCCAGGGCCCTGCTCTGTCCTCTGTGTTGTGAAGAATTCTAAACCTTTCTACTGACGCTTCCTCCTGGAGTTCTGGGTTCTGACCTCTCAGGGGAAACCCCGCTCCCCCGTAGGTGCCACTCCGGGAAAGAGAAGGGGCAGGCCCTCAAGAGCTCCCAGGTTTTTCCCAGCCCAACCATGGAAACAAGACCAGCGCCCAATTAGGTTTTAAAACTCACCAAGATCAGGATCTCCACCTCCAGAATCCTCTCTTCCTCTCCACTCCACACCCCTGGGGCCACACCCCAGCACAGGGAAGGTATATATCGAGGCTCTCTATGTGAGGGCAGCCCCTGGCTTCTGAATTGGAAAGGTAGGAGGATGTGGGCCACAGCCACCACCCTAGAAGAGCTGAACTCCTTGCTGCAGGGACAACCCCACAGATAACAGAGCATTTCTTACTGATGGAGCATCTGAGGGCCAGAGAGAAGTGACATCTAGAATCCACTGTCCTCTTTCCACCCCGCCTGCCAGGCTCCCCAAGGGTCAGAGGCAAGAGAGACCCATGTCCACATGAGCTGAGTGACCTCCACCACCAAGACTAGCACCAGGTCAAACCTGGCATTGCCAGGGCATTGTGGCTGGGCGTCACTGGGGCTAGAGCAGAGGTGGATGACAGGCGTTAGGATGGAGGAAAGAATTGATATAGGATGCTCCCCTATAGCAGGGGTCTGCATCTCCCAGTTTTGGTAGGAAGGACAAGGTTAGACCTCAGGAAGAGGAGGATGAGCCAGCATGTTGCAGAGGCCTGTGCTGGACTCCAAGGCTCAACATATTGGAGGTGCTGAATTGTTTCTGATGGGTAAACTGGCATGAATCGCATTCGCAGGTGGGGATGATGCTGGTCGCTTCACCCTTCAGCTCCCCAATCCTGCCCCAGTCCTCAGGCAATGAAGTGTGACCCCCCTCTGCGAGCTCATTAAAGTCCTGTTAATACATCATCCAGCCTCCTGGGCTGACAATGAATCCTGGCAAATGGCCCTTCATCACGTCTCTCCCTCTGCCCTCAGTGTGGGGCCTGGGGAGGGCTGTTCTCTGAGGACGCTCTGCTGACCCTCCTGCTGTCCCCCGCCAATGGGTCTGAGCCTGGAGAGCCCCCTGCTGAGAACATGCGGGTCAGGGCGTCTGGTGATGGCCCCCCAGCAGGTCAAGTGCCCGGCAGTGGATTGGATAATAACAGTGGTACCGGTGGCAGTAATGTGTGGCTTTGGCGGAGGGCCCTTCATTCTCTCCTAGCCTTTGGCTTGTGTCGCATCCTACCCTCCACCTCGAGCCCAGTGCTGGGCTTGGGTAGGGGCCCGTGAATATATATGCAGGGGTGTACGGGGTATGCGCGTGGGTGATCTTCCCGACCCAGGGACTTGGAACAGGGCCTTTCTGAAAGCTTCAAGAAAAATAACCCCGCTGGCCCCAAGAGAATCAGCATTCAGTGGTTTGAATGGGAAAGAGGAGAGTTAGAGGGAAGATGTGTGAAGCCAGAGAAGGAGTGGGGAGGAGCAGAGAGGGTGAGGAGGAAGGAAAGACAAGGGCCCTGGGGAAGGGTGGGGTTGGGGGGGAGGAAGGGAGAAAGAAGTGGAGGAGAGGAAGAGGAAAGGGCGGGGAGACGTCTCTTTGTGGGCCTCGGCATCAGCCGCTCAGGAGTCATTAAGAAGCAGGAAAGGAAGGAAATGTGTCCCGGCAGAGGGATCGGGGTGCATGCCCAGTGGACATCACACCCTGCTGGCTGCTACTGTTCCCCACTTTCACTGGGCTCAGCCTGCTCCCCCACAAATGGAAGCCCTAGCCCTCTCCTGGCTGCTTGGCCTTCCAGTTCCCAGTGCCGCCCAGCTCCATCCAACCTCTCTCACACCCCTACTGTTGGTACTTGTTCCAGCTTTGCCTTCTCAGTGAGCTACGGCCTGTGTCCGGGTCCCACCCGCACCCCACAGCCAGCTCAGGGGCTCTTAGTAGAGTTAGAAAAAAGTGTCCTTTCCGCTGGTCAGATACAGCTCTGTGCCAGACCACGCGAGGCTTGTGGGGAGGAGCTGGGACTCGCCATCAGCCCCGTCCTCTCCCCTAGGAGCCCAACACTCGGGGACCCTGGGACCCACTTCCGAAATCTTCATTCTGCACCTGGCTCTGCCATTTTGCCTGTGAGCAGAAGCACCCTTACCCTGCAGCACAGCCTGTAGGCCAACAGGCCACACTGAACTGTCATCTCACCCTGTACCTTTATCACAGTCGCATAGAACCTCTCCCTACGCACCCACACCGTTTTAATAGGTCAGAGTCCCTGCCTGGGGGGTCATTCTCCCCTCTTTTGCCTGGGGAGCCGTCCCTCACCCCAGCAACACTGGGAGTTCCTACCCCAGAGCTCTCTGAATCCCTTTTTTCTAGGTCCCAGATGTAGAGCCCAATACCCTGCCTCCTGGAGGAACCCTTCCCTTCCTGTCCCTCATCCAAAGGGGAAGACTCCACCCACGCCTGCCTGCCTGCCTCATGCTCCTACAGGGCAGCTCCTCTGGAACCCCACTGGGCTTCTCCCTTCCCTGGAGCTCACAGACCCCGGGCAGAACAGGGAGCTGGAAATCCAAGTGGTCCAGAGGTCTCCCCACCCCCACCCTGCCATCACTGGGGCTCGCCTGACAGGAGATTCCCAGCACATCTGGTTGTACTTAAATCATCCAGTGGCCAACTGCCCAGGCATGTTCCCCGCTCTCCTCCCCTCTGCCCTGGCTTCCTCCCCTTCCCAAACTAGTCTCCCAGCCTCTCCTCCAGGATGACTTCCCTGATTGGCCAGCCTCCGTGTCCACAGCCCACACTTGAATCTGACCCTCTCTGGGTCCGGGGTTTGGGAGGGCCCGTGCTCAGCATGGCTCAGTGTGTGGAAGCCCATCCTTTCCAAGCACTGCTCCTGGATAGAAAACCTCCCCCAGGAAGGAAGGGGAGCCCACCAAGGCCTTCTCCTCTGTGCCCTTGGCCCCCAGGGTGGCTGCCTCCAGTTCCTGGTGTGGGGAGTGAAAACGGGGAGTGAAAGTGGGTAGTTTAAATGCCTTTTTAAAGCTTTGGTTCAGATCCCATGACTACCGTATTTTCCGACGTATAAGAAAACTGGGAGTATAAGACGACTTTTCCAGTTAAAATATAGAGTTTGGTATATACTCGCCCTATAAGATGACACCCAGCATATAAGAGGACCCCCTGACTTTTGAGAAGATTTTCAAAAAAGTCGTCTTATACACCAGATAATACGGTACTCTTGCTGACAGCCTTTTCCAAAAGGCTTTGCTAATATTGAAGAACAAAAGGAAAACAAATACAGAGAACACAATAAGTATAAAAAAGACAGTTTACAAAGACAAGGTTTATGGATCTAATGTGACCTGCCTCACCAGGGCTCCGGGTTTGAATTGTACATTCATTCATTCAATAGTATGTACTGGCACCTAAGTATACTAAGTTCTAGGAGTAGAGACTTACATCAGAGTAAGGTTTTTGAATAAGACTTCAATGTTTCCTAGAGAAACTTATGGTCAGTGGAGGAGAGAAACGGGTGGATAAAGTAATGTAAGGTGCTGTAATGGACATGAGTGGGGAGGCACTGGAGTGCAGTGGTTGAAGATCAGAGACCCTCAGGAACTTTTGTTACACAAGGAAAACACCTTTTTACAAAAATTAGAAAATATAGATAAGCACAAAACAAAACAACCCAACACCCTAATCCCATTACCCAGTGATAACCACTTTGGAATAGGCCAGACATTTTCCAAATATCCTATCTAATAAAAGAGTAATATGAAAATTAACCACCACCCTGCTACACCCACCAGCCACGTCCACCAGCCAATCAGGAGTAAGTATGTAAATTAACCCTGGCCAAGATGGCTGCCACCAGGGAGCAAGCAGGAGGGTTGGCTCAGCTCCAGGCTACAAAATTTCAATTATAGAAGATAAATAAATCCCAGATACCAGGGCCTCTGCTTGGGTCACCAGGGCGCGTGGCCAGCCTGCAAACTACCACAGGTCTCTCGCCCAGGCTGCCCCGTACCCCAAAGGAACCCCCACTCTGATCCAGAATACCCTTCAGGGCAAACCAGCTGGCTCCCACCCATGTATGAGGCCTCTATCCTACCTAATAAAAGAGTAATATGCAAACTGACCATTATTCCAACACACAAGATGGCTGCCCCCATGTGGTCAAAGATCCTGCCCCCATGTGGACATAAGATGGCCACCACAAGATGGCCAGCAACCGGGCAGTTGAGAGGGACCAGGCCTGCAAGGGAGGGCAGTTGGGAAGAGGCCTACAAGGAAGAGCAATACAGACTTTTAGCATTGTGAAACCACTAGCCCAGGCCTCTGGGCGCTGCTCTCACATCTCCTCCAGGCAGCCCTCCCAGATTGGCCTTCCAAGGCCCAGTGCATCTGCCAAGGCCCATCCCTTTGCCAGTAGCTTCATCACTTAGTGCCCTGGCTTGGAAACCCTGAAAAATGCTCTAAGGCCTGGCTGGTGAGGGCCAGGAGGGGCCCTGAGTGGAGAGCACAAAGCCAGCTTGTCTGGGGCTTGGAAAGAGGCCCCGCCCCTTGGGGCTGCAGGCAGAGCATTCCTCCCAGGACAATGGCTGACTCGGAATCCCGAGAATGAAGGAGGCTGGGTGGCTTCCCCAGCCCCCTTCGGCCCTCACCAACTTGTACCCATTCTTTTTAGCAGCGCTAATCCACCACAGCAGGAGTTCTGCCCAGGCACCTTTTCTCTGTGGATCTTGGGTGAGTCCTTCTTTCTCTTTAGGCCCCTGTCTCCTCAACTGTGCGATCAGGGGCTTGGATTCAGGGTTGCTAAATTCCCCACCGATCTAACATGCCCCAAAGTAGTGGCTCACACACACACACACTCACACACGCTTTGGAGCCAGATTGCCTAAATTCAAGGCCTGATCTGCCCTCTTTCCTGTGAATTTAACACGGGACCTGAGCTTCCCCATCAGTAAAGTGGGTTGATGATAGATGCTCTTCTCTCCCTCAGGGAGCATCCTGAGGAAGGAGGAAAAGATGCTCTTGGGACATCTGTCTGACTCAGCAAAGTCTATGAATGATATTCAGCAAAACTCCTGTGTCAGGGCACATGTCTTCATTTTTGTTTGGGAAATGCAGGCATTTCCAATACAGCCAGCAATTGGTGACATAGGATTCCAGGCTCCTAATAACTCAATGGAAGGTGTACTTGCATTGGGGGAGGGGGAGGGGTAGTAGGGAGCAGGGGTGGGTTAGGACTAACCCACTTAAACTCTGAACAGTGTGGATTTCCTACCATTATTTTTTAGCTGTTTGCCACACACCTACTCCCATGCTCCTTCATATGTTTATTCTCTCCTTCTCCTCACTCACCTCCTCCTCGACCCTACTTCTGTACTCCCCCAGATTAAAATCCTCTGCTATAAGTACCAGAAAACTCTCCCCGCAATGGCTTGTCCAATAAGGAAAATACACGATCATATTTTATCCACTGATGTTAAGAAGCACTGTTACTTCTTGTGCCGTTGGAAAGAAAAAAGCACTGCCAATTAAACTGACACAAGAATTTCTTATCACTTAGAATCTTTATTTGTTAAAAAAAAAAAAGCTCTTTTAGCCCTAGCCAGTTTGGGTCAGTGGATAGAGTGTCGACCTGTGGAATGAAGGGTCCCATGTTCTATTCTGGTCAAGGGCACAGGCCCAGGTTGCAGGCTTGATGCCCAGTAGGGGGCGTGCAGGAGGCAACCAATCAGTGATTCTCTCTCATCATTCATGTTTTTCTCTCTCTCCCTCTGCCTTCCTCTCTGAAATCAATACAAATATATATATTTTTGAAAAGCTGTTTTAGAACTATATGGGAGTATATTTTTTAACATATATTATTACTCTTGTATATGTATAATAAGGAAAGCACTGGTGAAATAAACGGGTTAGGACTTCCTTTCAACTTCATTGAATTCATAGTCTGATTCCTGGAATTACTGAGAGCTGTCAGTGTCTGTGTTTTTCTGCAGAGACTCGCCATCTGGGCCATGATGAGTATTGGAGCTATAGCATTTCTTAAAAGACTCTTCAACTGAATTAATTTATCTATTACTGTGAAAAAAGTATCCCAAATTTTAGAAGCTCAAAGCAACAAACACTTATTACTTAGAGTTCCTATGGATCAGGAACCAGGAAGTGGTTTAGCTGGGTGGTTCTGGCTCCAAGTCTCTTATGAGCTGGCACTCAAACTGTCAGAGGTATGGCTTGGGTGGGGGGCAGTCACGGAGGGCTCACTCACATGCTGTTGGCAGAGACAGTTCCTGGCTGGCTATTGGCTGGGTACCTCTTCACCCCCTGGGCCTCTCCACAGGTGGTCTGACTGTCTTCCTGACGGGGCAGCTGGCCTTCCCCACAGCAAATGACCCAAGAGAGAGCACAAGCTCACATTCAAGACAGAGGCCATAGTCTTTTCAAAATCTAATATTGAAAATGACGTATCATGATTTCTGCTCTACCCCACTGGTGACCAAAACACCAACCCAGCACAAAGTGGGGAGGGGCTACATACAGGTGTGAGGAGCAGGAGTGAGGACCATGGGGGGCTATTTTGCAGACTGCCTACCACATCCATCTAAGCCACTGACCTCCTTTCTGGAAGCGCTGATGCTGGTAGATGGCCAGGTGTCAGTCAGGACTCCGAGAATCCTTACCTGGTTCGAGGCCTGGGACATCACAGGGTTGTAGTTGTCCTGTCCCAACCGCAGGAAGGTCACTCAGTTTGCACATGTGCAGGAAGGACAGCTAAGCACAGCTGCTGGCGACTGACAGCAGATTATGATGCTGCTGCTGATAAGATGTAGGGTGATTTCAGAAATGTCCAAATGTGACCAGCTGTGCACTGTAGAGAATGAGAAATGGTAGCCTTTAGAGTGGATTAATTCAAAGACTGGACACCTTCATCAGGTCCCTCCCGTCTCTGAATCTCACCCCCTCAGCATATCTGCTGTGCCCCTGGGTGGTTCTCCTCAAGCCGCAAAGTGGCCGATGCAGTTCAATCATCCCACGTGGTCCCTTTTAAAAGCGAGGAAATCTTCCCCAGAGACATCCAAAAGTTTCCCTCTGTTGTCTCATTGACCAGAAATTGTTACTTCCTGTGTTAGCCAGGATGAGGTTCAATTGAATATGTGAGCAAAACTCAGAATGATTTAAACAAGACTGAAATGTATCCTTTCTCATAGGAAAGAAGTGTGATGATAAGGCAGTTTCGGTGTCATCAGGGAGCCAGGTGCCACCCATCTCATGTGATTTCATTCTCAAATTCCCCTCATGTTCCAAAGTGGCTGTGAGGGTTTCAACCATCAGATCCACACTGTAGAGGAGAAGAAACAAAAGCAGAAGGGCGAAGCATTCGTCCTCAGAAGAGTCAGCTGGATATTCTATGAAACTAGTACGTCTTCTTGGTCAGGACTTCATCACATGGACATACCTACCTGCAGAAAAACACAAAACACTGGAAACCTTTTAAAAATATTTTTTATTGATTTTTTACCGAAAGGAAGGGAGAGGGGTAGAGAGCCAGAAACATTGATCAGCTGCCTCCTGCATACGCCCTACTGGGTATATTCCTGCAACCAAGGTACATGCCCTTGACTGGAATCGAACCTGGGACCCTTGAGTACACAGGCCAACCTTCTAGCCTCTGAGCCAAACTAGTTAGGGCTAGAAACATTTTTTAGCAGGCACTGTGTCACCTTAAATACATCTTGACTATTATAAAGGAAGAACAAACATTAGACGACCACAATCAGTGTCTGCCACTGCCCTCCAGCCTACACCAATCCCTGGTCAGGGACCAGGATTCCCAGGATTGACGTGGATGCATCAGGATTTACTCCTGAGTTGGACACAGAGTTATTTTCCTTGATAGTAGCTCCCTGAACAAAATTCTATTATTAGAGAAGAAGCAGCCACTCTTGGTCATTTACCAGTAACCACTGCTCTCCTTTCTTGCTGAAAGAGCCTTGATTTTGCTCAGAAACCAGGCTGCCATGTTCTTCAGGGGAGTGAACCCCTCCCTAGCCCCAGGGCTGAATCTCAATTAGTCGGAGACAACTGTGGGAATCCCATGCCCTCTGCCAGGGTGTCGTTGAAGAATGGACTGGTAAGATATGATTCTGGCCTATGAAACGAGAGGATGTCCTTTGGGAAACTTCTGGAAAGATTTCTCAGAGGCCAAAGGAGAAACAACTTTTCTTGGCCTTTGAACGGAGCTTTCTGGAACCGCAGCAGCCATCTGTGACTCTAAGAGAAGCCAGGGCACAAGGACATGATAGGATGGAAGGGAAAAGAGAAAGAAATATGGGGGGGGGGGATATTCATAGTACGGGATTCTACTCAGCAATAAAAATGAACTGACACACACACACACACACACACACACACACACAAGAGTGAATCTCAAAATCATTGTTTGAAGCAAAAGAGCAGACACAAAAGAGTATATACAATTTGATTCCATTCATAGGAAGGTCTAGAACATGCACGACTAAGCTATGGAGATAGAAGTCAGATCGACGGTTACCTGTGGCAGGGGGTGTAGGAGGGATTGACCACATATGGACGTGAGAGATAACTTTCTGGAGTAACATCAGTGAGCTATATCTTGATTGGAATGGTTACCAGGTATACATTTGTCAAAACTTTTCAAGCTATACTTTTAAAATCTTCGTTCTGCTGCATGTAAATTATATTTCAATAAAGTTGATAAAAGAAGGCAAGAAGGAAGGAAAAAAGAAAGGAAGAAAGAAAGAAAGAAGGAAAGGATGGAAGGAAGCTTTTTTTTGTTTGTTTGTTTTTGTTTTTTGTTTTAATAACACTGTCACTGAATTAACCAACAGCCTCACCTTGGGGCTTTTTGTTTTGCAACACAGTAAGTAAATGGCTGTTTTTAAGTTGTGTCTTCTGCCACTTGAAGCCCAATCCCTCTAGTAAAAATGGGGGAGAGGCACCCAGAGGTCAAGGTACAGATCCAGCCTGGAAAGTATGGGCTTCGAGGAACAGCTGGAAAGGGCAAGAGACGGAAACTCTGCTTGATCTGGTGGGGCCTGCTCCCCACCCACCATCAAATTGAGCCCAGGACAGCTGCGGTCTTCTTCTCACCTCTCAGCTCCCCTGACTTCCCCCGCCCCACCTGCTCTCAGGACTTATTCTCAGGCTTCCGGTGACAATTAGGAGAAAACGCAGGGAACTCAGCACAGTGCCTGGCACATAGTAAGGCTCCTGTGTTACCTCTCCTGGCCCTGGTGCGGATGAGCTGCGCCTGAATCATGCAGAGGAACCAGTAGGAGGCGAGGAGGGAATAGAATTCAGACACCTGCAGATGGGTGGTGATACCCACAGACAGTGTGGATGGGATCGCTTCTTAGGCTTTTGGCAAAGATTGCAGGCAATATCTGTTTCTGTCACCAGGTGGATGCTGGGAGAGGGGAATAAGAAACATGGAAGGAGGAGCTGCTTTGGGGAACTAAAAAAGAGAGTAAGTTGAGCGAGGTGCCCGTGAGCCGTGTAAAGTGGCGGACAAGAACAAGGGCTCTGCCACCAGCCACCTATGCAGTCTCGGGCAAGTTACCACCTTTCTCGGGGCCTCAGTGTGCTCATCTCTAAAATAGGATTTCTAAGAATGCTCACCTCAGTGGTTTCTGTAAAGACTGGATGAAACAATATATCCACAGTGCTGAGCACAGTGCCTGGCACATAGCAAGTGCCCGTGAGGCAGTAATCGCTTTGACCACCCTGCCTCACCTGCGTAGGCCGGAAGCCTGGAGCTGGGCTGCGGCTGCCACAGCCCTCACTGTAGCTGACGGTGAGAGACTCCGAGCTCACATTCCCTTCTCCTGCCTCCAGCACGATGTCCCCCTGCAGAGAACTTCCTCTTCTTTTCCTTTTCTTTGACCTGGTTCCTCCCTTCCTTCCAGTGTCTACTCTTTCCTCCTCTTCCGGGAAGCCTTCCTTGACTAATGCCTCCTCCTTCCCTGCCAACTTCTCCACACACCTCCCTGTAGAGCAATGGTTCTCAACCTGTGGGTCGCGACCCTTTTGGGGGTAGAACAACACTTTCACAGGGGTCGCCTAAGCCTATTGGAAAACACAGATACGATTCATAACAGTAGCAAAATTATAGTTATGAAGTGGCAACAAAAATAATTTTGTGGTTGGGGGTCACCACAACATGAGGAACTGTATTAAAGTGTCGAGGCATTAGAAAAGTTGAGAACCACTGCTGTAGAGGCTGGCCTCCTAGCTCAGTGGTCGTCAAACTCATTAGTCAACAGAGCCAAATATCAGCAGTACAACGGTTGGAATCTCTTTGGAGAGCCACATTTTTTAAACTTCAACTTCTAACGCCACTTCTTCAAAACAGACTCGCCCAGGCCGTGGTATTTTGTGGAAGAGCCACTACTCAAGGGGGCCAAAGAGCCGCATGTGACTCGGGAGCCGCCGTTTGCCGACCACGGTCCTAGCCCATAGCTTTAGTTACTTCCCTCCCATTGCCCATCCCTCAGCAAGGACCACTCCAGCTCAGATAAGACCTGGACCCAAGGGGATGTTTGCCCAGGAGGGGAGGGATGCCTGATCTCCACCGCATCCCCAGATGACCTCAGAAAGAGGCGGGGGGCTGGGGAGGAGGCGGCCACCTGCCAGAATGGCAGCAGACAGGCCAGCTAAATCCTTGACCTATGATTTAAGGGGTCGGGCACAGTTCAATAGAGCACTCCAGGCTGCGGCCCAGCTCTTTCACACAGGTCAGGGGGACTGAGGGGCTGGGGGAGAGGAGGGAGGGACGGGGAGGGGGAAAGAGGGCCATCTTCCCCAAGAGCCCCTTGGAGTCATTCCCAGGCCTCTGCGGCATAATCCAGCACCCCGGAACCCACAAGCCCCATCAGATCAGTGCAGAAGCCCCTCTGAGAGAGGAAGGCGGAGGTGGGAGCGGGAGGGGAGGTGCTCCAGGGAAGTGGGAGAGCCTTGAAGCATGGGATCACAGTTCAAGGCAGACAGTATGGGTTCTATAAGCACCACCACCCCCAACCCCCGCCCTCGTCGGTATTAACCACAGGGCCTTTGTTTAGGACTCAGGCTCAGCAGTCCCAGGTTGGCCCTAGGCTCTGCTCCCCTCCTTCTCCTTTGGAATGTCCTCCCAACCGTGCCCAGCCGGGATTTGGGGAGAGAGAGGCCCTTTAAACGGCAGGAGTGTGGGATGGGGAATCCCAAGGGCCAAACGTGGAGCGATTTTCCTGGACGAAAATACCAAACCCGGGTCCAGCTCTCCGTCTGAGGCCCGCCTCTGCCTCCCCCGGCCTCCCCGCAGCCCCAGCCCAGATTTGCCCACCACTGGCAGTGCTATGCAAATGAGATGCAAAGCAAAACCGAGGAGGCTTGTGGGGATTGGCTAACGCAGATGACTTCGCCCACCCAATCCGGGGCGTCCGCCGCCCGGGCATCCCCCCCCTCCTCACCCAGCCTGGTCCCCGCCCATAAATCAGCCCGGTCAGCGTTAATGGCTCCTGACTAATTGCTTGGACTCGGGGCTACGGGCTCGGGTCGCCCGCATTAAAATTCAATCAGGCCCAGCGCTGAGCTATTAAATATTCATTGGGAGAGCTTCCCGAAACCAGGCGGGGGGATGGGGATAGGCTGGGCTGGAGGAACAACCCCAGCCCCCAGAACCCCCAGCCTCAGGTGAGGCTTTCCCACCCCCCAGCTCGCATCTGCAGCTGCTGCAGCCTGGCTTCCCTTCTGCTGGGCCTGATTTCTCTCCGGCAGTCCCGAAGCCCTCCAGAGACTTCTGGGAAGATTGGGCTACCCTGAAGAAAGAGTGGGTGTTAAAATATGGCCCAGTCCTCTGCCCTGTGTCCCCTCCATGCCTGGCCACCTCACTCCAGCCACCCCTCACCTCGTGACCACTGTGGGCCCTACCGATGCTGGAACCTCAGGTCCCCGCATTGGGGAAGAGCTCCAGGGCACATAGGGCTTCACCCCAGGAGCGGCCCCTCCATCCCTGGCCTGCCGCCTTGCCAGGAGCTTTCTTGGCACTACACTGACCCTCTTCAGCATGATGGCTTAGGAGGGCTTCAGGCTGGGCACATGGGGTTTATGTTAGAATAGAGAAAGGAGTGGGGGGGGGCTCTGTGCAACCCTCCTCTCCACTCCCCTTCCCCCAGGAATGCAGCCTGTCCATGCTCCGGGCCCCTGGCCTGATGCTGAGCAGGCTGCCTGGAAGTTCTCAAGGAGGGCACCCAGCCGGAGGGGGCTGGACCTGAGGGCCTAGAAGGGGCCTTTGGGAGTGTCCAGTTCTTAAACAGGAAATGCACCCCCACCACACACACACGCACACACACACACACACACACACACACAATGGTATATACACCAACGTTGGAGGGTTAGGAAGAAGGTTTAGTGGGTGTAGCTGGCATAACTCAAAGGCTGGAGTGAGCCTCTCAAATAAGAACTGGAGGTTTTCCTAGGCCCTCCATGTTGTATCGAGAGACGTCTTTTCACACAGCTGCAGTCCCTGGGCTCGGAGGTGTTTGAGTTAGGGGGAAGAGAAAGAAAGCACCAGGAATTTGCTAGGAGAGAGACCTGCTCCCTTGCCCAGTTTTTACAGCAAATCCGTAGGAGCAAACCACCTGCTCCCTGGGCTCTTCCCCTGCCCTTCGGACGGCTCCCTGCTCTGGAGCCTGGGGTCCTGCAGGGAATGAACCAACCCTGTGAGGCCTGGGAAAGGCTAAGACTGACTACAGAGTCACAGAGTCCCCTGCAGATGCTGCAGGGAGGGACGGAGGCTGAGGACACCAGGTTCTACAAGGCTAGAGCAGCTCCGGGCTCGGGTGGAGGGGCAGGGAGGGGGGAGGGGGAGTGAAGTTCAAGGAAACTGTTTTGGGGAAACACTGGGAAGGACTTCTTACTCTGCTATTCTGAGAGCATCCACCTTTGGCCCAGCAGGGCGCCTAGAATTCTTGCCTGAGAACCCTTCCTCCTCCGGGGCTGAGCTGCTCTCCTAGCAGGAAGTGGGGCCCCCAAGAGAGGTACCCCCTCCCCAGGACTCAGGTCCCAGAGCTGGGTGCAGGGCAGAATGTGTCTGGCAGCGATTAGCAGGGGAGCCGGGAATGGAAGGCCTCAGGCTTGAGTGGGTCAGGAGTGACCCGAGCCAAGTGTCCGATTCCAAAGCCAACCATCACAGGCACTCCAGGATTCCAGCTCACCCCGCGTGTGGTTCCCATTAGGGCCGGCCGGGGTCTTCCTGAAGGCCAGGCGGATTCCTGAGCCCCTCCCCCCAAGAGCCCCTCCCTCTTGGGGCTGCTCAGAATGTCTTACCCAGTTTCTAGGGGTGGCCTGCCAGAGGGCAACCTTAGGGATTTCCAGGGGCAGCCCACTCCACAGGGCCTCCCCACCCACTCGACGATGTGTTTGCAGTCCCTTAACGGGGACAAAGGGATCGGGGACAAACTTTTAACCCCGGGAAGGTTAATCCCTGGAGACCTCTACGCTGGTGCCTGGGAGTCTTCCCTCCTCCCTGGGCAGCTGCATGGTTCAGGCCTCAGGCCTCTGGCCTGGATGCTGGCAGCTGTCCCCACTGACCAGGCCACCCCTCCCTGCTGTCCCTGAGGGGGCCGCCTAAAACCCAGGTCTGTTTTTCAGACCATTTCCCTCCTCGCAAAATTTTCAATAGCTTTTTACCAACTGGGCAGCAGGTTGTGTTCCCAGATATGTTTGTGCTGTGTGTCCTTTGAACACACACACACCATTTAAAGTTTTAAAAACTAGTTTTCAGCATTTAAAAATCAGGAAGTGCCCTAACCGGTTTGGCTCAGTGGATAGAGCGTCGGCCTGCGGACGATTCCGGTCAAAGGCATGTACCTTGGTTGTGCGCACATACCCAGTGGGGAGTGTGCCGAAGGCAGCTGATCTATGTCTCTCACTCATCGATGTTTCTAACTCTTTATCTCTCTCCCTTCCTGTCTTTAAAAAAATAAATAAAATATATTAAAAATAAAAAATAATAAATTCCCTTCTCTGTACTGTAAGTTACACTATTAAAAAAATAATAAAAAATAAATAAAAATAAGGAGGTAACTCTAAAAAAACAAACTACATTTCTAACTTTTCTTTGAAAATATCTGACAGCACTAAGCTCGCATCCCTGCATGGCAGTAACTGGTGAGGCTGAGTGATCGATCACTCGACCTTCAGAACGGGGCTGTGGGTTTGTACATGTGCACACAGTCCCCACCGAGCTCTACTGGACCCCAGATGTGAGGTGCAGGCCAGTGCCTGGCCGTTTTATCACTGGTCTGGCACTGACCCTTTGATCTTCCTTCCCGGCAGCTTCCCTCCTTCCAGCCAGGTCTGTTCCTGTCTGTCCCTCCCTGTGTCCTTACTTCAACTTGCCACAACAAACCCAAGTCTAAATTCCTTGGCCTGCCTTACGTGTCACCTCAGCCTCCCTTCCCACATGTGTCTTCTTGTCCCAGACAACCCTTCCCCTTCAACACTCTGGCTCCAGGCACACCGGACGCCTCAGCCTCCCCCAGACACATTTGTTTCCTCACTCCCAAGCCTTTGCACTTGCGGTTCCTTCTGCCTGGAACACCACATCTCCCGCTCTGTCCCTGGTGAACGTGTATTTCTCCTTCCAGACCTAGCCCAGAAACCCCTGCCCCTGACTCCTCGGGCTGTGCAAGGGTCCCTGCCACTCCAGCGGCTCTCCCACTGCGTCACCTCCCCGCAGAGAGAGGCCCTGGGGCTGGCAGCAGGCCTGCTTGGACTCCCAGGGTCCTCTGTGTTGAGGAATTAGGCCATCAGGTTGGTGATGGGCTGGGTTAGGGCCGTCGCTGGCAAAACTGTGGCTCGCAAGCCACATGCGGCTCTTTGGCCCCTGGAGTGTGGTTCTTCCACAAAATACCACGGCCTGGGTGAACCTATTTTGAAGAAGTGGTGTTAGAAGAAGTTTAAGTTTAAAAAATGTGGCTCTCCAAAGAAATGTCAGTCGTCGTACTGTTGATATTTGGCTCTGTTGACTAATGAGGTTGCTGAACCACTGGTAGGGAATTGTAACTCAGCCCTTGGGAGCTGTGGCGAACACCAGTGGGGGAGAAGGGGAGCAGGCATTCTGTGCCACATGATGAGGTTCTGGGTCCTAGGGGACCTTGTGTCACTAGGGGACCATGACCTGAGGGGGTGGGCCAGGGCTTGGTGTATCGGGGAACCTAATCTCAGGATCACCTGTGCTTCAGTAGCAGGGGCACTGATGAGACCTCTGGTAGTGTGTGTGTGTGTGTGTGTGAAGATGTGTAAGTGTTGGGACAGTGGGGTGCTCTCTTCTGCCCTGTGAACGCCCCAAGGCCCTCACTGCTGTCATCCTCGCCTACTGAAGCGGATGCTGCAGAGGATGCTGCAGAGGGCCCAGGAGACACAGCCTTGCAACCAGCGAGGCTGCCCCCACGTCCTGCGCGCCGCGAGGCCCCTAGCTCACCCTCCCTTTCCCCAGCCGCGGCCCTGCGTCCCTTGGGTTCCCAGCTGCCACCGCACCACCGAGGGCCCGAGGTGGGCCTGAAGCCGCTGGAGCACCTCGCCCTCGCGGGCACCCAGAGGCAGCTCCGGGGAGGCTGGTTTTACAGACCAGCAAACAGCTCCGCGCCCCGAAGGTGCGCGCTCAGCCCCGGGGAGCAGGAGCTGGGTTGGGGGCCTCAGCCAGCGGCGTCTGAAAGCCAAGGTCTCCCACAGCCGCCGCCTCCGCCCTCGGGTTCCAGGCTCGCCCGACCTTCGGTTCCTCCCCCCGTCCCCTTCCCTCCCCCCCTCCCCCAGCCACATCCGTCCAGTTCGCAGATCGATGAGTCAATGTCCCGGAGCGCGCGCCGGCCGCGCACCGGCGCTCCGGGCGGCGCGGGGAGCTGGGGAAGGGCGGCCCGGGGTCCCTCCGGGGAGCAGCACCCGAACCTGGGTTCTGTCCTGTCCCAGGGTGACTCCCGCTGCGGGGCACCCCTGCCCGCCCAAGACAGCCGAGCGGGGCGCGCCCCGGGCTCCCCACGGAGGGCTCCGGATCGCCCCCGCGGGCGCCCCGGGTGCGGGAGGTGCGGGGGGTGCGTGGAGGCGGGGGAGTGGGCGCACCGCAGCCCCGCCCCCGGGCCGGGCGGGGGGAGGAGGAGGAGGAGGAGGAGGAGGAGGAGGAGGAGGGAGCAGATGGCAGCAATTACGGCCGGGACCTCCCCCTCCCGTAGCCCGAGGCCGGAAGATCGGCTCCGAGAGCTCTCCCGGCGGAGGGGCGGTGGCCCCGCGTTGGGGGGGAGGAGCGCCAGGGGTGGGTGTGGGGGGGCTTCCTTCCCTCGGGAGCCGGGCGGAGAGGGTCCCTTCGGAAAGGCCCAGCCCCTCACCCCCCCAGCCCGCTCCCGCCTCCGCCCCCCGAGTTATGGGAGGCCCGTGCCCCAACACGCCCCGCGCCTGGGGGTCGCCAGCTCCGCGGGTTCAGGCGGGGCGGTGGTCCCGCTGGACGCGGGCGCTGGACGCGGGCACAGGTTGTTATCCAAACGGGGGCCAGGCGGCGGGGATGAAGGGCGTCTGAAAGCCAAGCCCGGGGCCTGGGCAGGTGCCGACTCGCTCCGAGGGAAGAAGGCAAAGCTGCTTTTCTTACCAAGGGCCCCTGCGAGGAGCAAGCCCGGACTGCCCCAGGGTTAGCTGCGGACCAGAGAGAGGGCCCACACATGGCTGCGGTGGGCCTCCGTGGGTGAGGGGCAGGGGGACTAGGGCCCAGGACCCCAGGACCGAGGCAACTAAACCAATCCGGCTTCCCTGGCCCTTCCTTTCCTCCTGAATTCCTCTCCCATCCTCCCCCAGGTTGTCCAATCCATTAGCAAAATGCGCCCCTTCTGTCTCTAAGATGTATCTTGAATTAGCCCCTCCCTCACCCCATCCAGTGTCCAAGCCCCCATCACTGTCTGGCACAACTGCAAAGGCTCCTGTCGGCTCTCCTGGCTCCCCCAGGGGTCCATCCACACATCTGCCAGGGTGACCTTCAAAAGCACAAATAATAATAATAATAAAAAAAAACACACAGCAACTCAGGGCCTGTCACTCTCTGCGTAACAGCCTCCTAAGGCTTCGCCGGGAAGAAAGCCCCAGCGCCTTACCCCGGCCCCTGCCTCTCGGGCCTCTCCTCCATCTTTCTCCCCTCCGCCCAGCTGCTGCTCACACTGGCTGCCTTCCTGCCTCTTGAACTTGACAAGCCTTTCCCCACCTCCGGCCTTGGCCTTGCTGCTCCCTTTGCCTGGAACTCTCTGCCCGGATCCTTCACAGAGATGTCAGCTCCCTTTTAACCCTGACCACACGACTAACGCAGCCACACACACCCCCCTCTGCCGAATCTCCGGTGTCACTTAACCTTCTCCGTTCCTTCCATAGAACGAACCACTTTCTGTAATTATCTTCCTGATTCACTTGGTTTGTGGTCTGTCTCACTTCCCAGAATGCCAGCTGGTTCATGAGTGTGGGGGCCCGGTCTGCCTTGTTCTCTGCTAGCACCGTGCCAGGCACACACCTAGCAGGTGCTCAATGTGCTCCGTACGTTTAAGGAATGCAGGAGGCCTGGGGAACCCACCAGACACCAGTCACCCTACGGGGCTCCTCCCTGGGAGGGGCTGGCCGCTAACCCCTATATTAACCTGTGTTCACCCGCATGTTTCATAGACGTGGGCAGGCCTGTGGTTTTCAGTGGCAATCATCTCAGCAGCCAGTGCTTACTGAGTATCTACTATGTGCCAAGGATTATTCTGAGCGCTTTATGTGGCTTAAGTAATGATTTTGTTTTTAGTTTTTTAATTCTCACCCCAGGTTATGTTTTCACTGATTTTTAGAGAGAGAGAGAGAGAGAGAGGAATTGATTAGTTGCCTCCTATATGCACCCTGACTAGAGATCAAACCGGAAACCTAGGTATATGCCCTGACCGGGAATCGAACCCGCTACCTTCTGGTGTACCAGACTATGCTCCAACCAACTGGGTCACCTTGGCCAGGGCTGCTTAACTCATTTTAACTCGCACAATGAAGGCAATACTAATATCCTCAGTTTACAAGCAGAGACTCACCAGGACACCCACAAGAATGTGCGATCATTCAGCAAACACACTGGGGCACCCTAAGGATTGAATCCATTGGTGATTGTCGTACAACAGATAGACTGGTGAAGTGAGTGCCCATAGGTGAGTCTGGGGCATCTAGTAACTGTGCAGGAAGGTGGAACAGAACAATAGGGCAGGGTCAAGGAGTGTGTGTTGGGGGGAGGGTGGAGGGGGGTATTGGGGCTAGTTTGGGCAAGGGGTAAGTACTAGTAGAAGAGGAGGTGTAGGCCACTCTGGGTCCCCAGGGCACTCAGGGTGCAGATGTGGTGTGGAGGCAAGGGCCTGGGCCCTGATGTTCTGCCACCCACCAGAGCGGTGATCCTGGGCCACCACTTACCTCCTTGGAGCCACGTTAGCAAAATGCTGGGGGAGGCTCACATAACACGAACTCCTGGAGGGAGCCACTGCCAGGACTGATTTAAAAATGCTCATGAAAATGCTTGCTGGTGAAAGGGACCAGGGAAGGGTACGGTTGGCACCTTGGAAAGATGAGGTTAGAGCTATGCTCTGGGCCCTCCTGAGTTACAGCCATTACTCTGTGCTCCTGGGAGGTATGGGGGGGGGCAGGGTGTACCACCTGTTGCCTCTTCTGTACTTGGCCTGCACAGAGTTAGTACTCAATGTGTGTTTGGTGAGAGACTATATGTGTTTGTAGAGTGAATGTCTGAATGAGGGAGTGACCAGGAAATGGGTAAGAGAGAGAGAATAAATACATGAGTGAAAGATGGAGTGGATGAAGCAGGAACTAGAGACACCCTCTGCTCTGTGCCTCAGTTTCTTTTTTTTTTATATATATTTTTTATTGATTTTTTACAGAGAGGAAGGGAGAAGGATAGAAAGTTAGAAACATCGGTGAGAGAGAAACATTAATCAGCTGCCTCCTGCACACACACACTTCCACCCCCTCGTCTGGGGATGTGCCCTCAACCGAGGTACATGCCCTTGACCGGAATCGAACCTGGGGCCTTTCAATCCGCAGGCCGACGCTCTATCCACTGAGCCAAACCGGTTTCGGCTGTGCCTCAGTTTCTTCCTCTGTAAAGGGCAGCGATCAGATGGGGCCCACCTTTCTCCCTGGGCTCCCGTGTGGGTCAGATGAGATGGGCCGTCCGTGGAGGCCAACCCCCTGCTCTATGCAGGCCTCTCGTGGCTGGCGCTCCCCTCCCCCACATCCCTGTCCCCAGGAATTTATAGATTCCTCATTGTCCTGCACAAAGGCCTTCTAGGGGAGGAGGCGGGGTGGGCGAGGAGACAGGAATTAAAAAGTCAGAGGCTGAGTAACAGCCGGCCACACCCGAGGCCCCATAAATCTGCCAGGGGGCTCCCTGCAAGAGGGACTTCGTTAGCCTTCACCCCGGGTGGGCCAGCGGGGCTCCTGCCTCCCGATGAGCTCACCCTCCTCGCAGCTCCAAGCCTCACCCAGGTGGAGGGGTGTGTGTGGGCAGGAAGACAAGACCCTGAGAGTGAGTGAGGGGTGAATCCTATTGTTTTCTTCCTTGCTGTCACACGTCCTTCCTCCCGTGTCAGCTCTAGTCTACTGCTGTTGGTTCTGGGCAGAAAGATGCGCTTTCTGTCGGTATTCTGAGTCCCTTGGTGAAGGAAGGCCTGGAGGTCCAGACTCCAGGAAAACATCTCTCCCCCTCCCCACCCACCGCCCCAGCCTTGGGGGAGAGAGTGGGGGCTGAGAGTAGAATTGGCAGATGGTGCCGTGTTAACGGATGACATGGAAAACAAAATGACTCAGATGCCCTCTCCCTCAATCTTCCCCTTGGAAGGGAATGGCCTTCAAACTGGCAAGATAATATCAACGGGGAGGGTCGGGAAGTGGGGGAGAGAAGCCCCAGGACACCGGCCGCACACCAGCACCCAGACCTGCGTGGAGTCCCCTCTCTGCCCCCAGGGGCTGGATGCTCTCAGGCGGGCTCATCACTCTCAGAGTCTGTTTCCTCATCTATAAAATGGGCCGATGAGAAGCCCGGTCTTTCCTTCTCACTGGCTCTTATGAAGGTAGCATGGATTTCTGTGTTTGCAAAATGAGCTTTACAACTTGTGAAGGCGGAAACATGTAAGAGGTTCCTTATAAGCAGTAAGTGCCAG
This sequence comes from Lasiurus borealis, assembly GCA_004026805.1. Lineage (NCBI taxonomy): Eukaryota > Metazoa > Chordata > Mammalia > Chiroptera > Vespertilionidae > Lasiurus > Lasiurus borealis. The sequence goes on along the minus strand of PVJN01016824.1, from coordinate 20,268 downwards.
ACTTCACTGTTTGTAAAATCATCTTAAAAAACCTTTTTTTAAGTTTTTTATAACAAAATAGAGTAGAAAGCATCACAGGGCATCACAAAGTTTTGTAAAACTTGTCTTTCTGTGTTATGGCTATGTATGTTATATGTATGCCCATGTGTCCTGGGTAGATGCACTTTGTCTGAGTGATGGACAAGAAAGTTGCAAATGGCCCAAACCGGTTTGGCTCAATGGGGAGAGCGTCAGCCTTCGGACTGAAAGGTCCCGGGTTCGATTCCGGTCAAGGGCATGTATGCTGGTAGCGGGCACATCCCCTGTGGGAGGCGTGCAAGAGGCGGCTGATCTATGTCTCTCTTTCTCATCAATGTTTCTAACTCTCTATCCCTCTCCCTTCCTCTCTGTAAAAAATCAATAAAATATATTAAAAAAAAAAAAGAAAGTTGCAAACGTTTTATAAGGGAAATGTTCCCAGAAGGGAATGGTGGGAGGATGGAAACCAATAAGAGGTGAAAGGTAATGGACTGGGGGACCAGGCTCCGAGCAGCTCAGTGGAACCGAGGCTAGTGGAGAGGGCTTCTTAGGACCCACCTCACTGCCCTCTCAGCGGGTGACAGGCTCTCTGTGCTCTGTAGGATGCCTTGGGCCTGAATCCGGAGTTAAACACCGGAATTAGACTGGGCCGCCCGTGTACATATCTCCCTGAGCATGGCCCTGAACTGAGCCAGAGAAAACAGGCTGGTCAGTGGAGACCTTGACCTCCTGTGCCTGGACCCCTCCCCCAACAAATCCACTCAGAGTGCACGCCAAAGGCTCGGCAACAGGTATGATGTACTGGTGGTCAGGACCCCCTTGTCTGAACTTCACCCATGACCCTCATCTCCACCCCTTCCCGAGGGGCCATCGTCCAGTGAGGGTCAGCTGGCCAGCGGGGCCCTAAATCAATCTCAGACTTCCCCGGCTGGCACTGAGTTACGAGCTGTGGGTTTTGTGATGTAGATCGTGGTTAGAGAGGAGGGGGCATGACCTATGGCAGGTCACACAGGACCCCCAGAAGGGGCCAGAGCCGGGGTCAGAGGCCACCTCCTCCATTCTTCATTCCACCCTCTGGGTTCCCTTCCATGTCCAGTCTTATGCTGAGTTGAGCCAATTCCCCACTGACCGCTGGCCCCAGCTGCACCTGCCATCAGGCCTATAAGGTGGGAGTAGGGGGCTGAGCAGGAAAAAGTATCCTGGAAGAACGGGAGAGGGTGAGATGCTAGTACTTTTGGTTTCCTAAAGGAGACAGGTCTGTGCTCCAAACCAGACTCAAGAGTGTGCTGAGTTCTTTCTCTGTGGGTTTGCCATTGCACTCTCCCCAGACCTCCCCCTTGTCTTCTGGTTGAATTCCACAAGTCAAGACCCCTCAGACCTCAGCCTAACGGCGTATTCGATGGCTGGAGGAAAGATGTGACCGAGAGCACGAGGGAGAACCGAGCTGGGGCTCCAGACAATGTATGCTATCATTGCCAGAGGGTTAGAGAGGTGGGAAGATCCTGACGGTGAGATGAGAAAGATTAAATGTTGAAAAGATAGAGAACAGGCAAAGCGAGACAGACAGGAAGAAGATTGGACAGACAGAAGGCAGTGAAGAGAGCAATGATGAAAAGAAATTGGAGGGGCAAGAAGAGCGTTCTGGTGAACTTCTGTCGGCCCCCAGCAGCTAAGAGGTCAGAAGGAGCATAAGCTGGACAACTCCTTTGCTATCCATCCTTAGGGACCACACTGAGACTCCAGAAGGCGCTGGCTGAAATGTCCTGTATCACCCAGGATGGTATCCGTTATTTTACACATTAACCAGCAACCCCCCTCCCCCACTACCACAGCCATCTCTACCAGCAGAGACGTACACCAGAAGGGTCAAGACCCAGCCTGGGGAACTGGACGGGGGTAGGAAGGGACCAGCAGAGGGTCCTCCTGAGGACAGAAGCCTCGGAACAGCTGTCTCTGCTGGTGGAAGGTAAAATAAACCTCACAAACCTAGGTAACTAGTCAGGTGGGCTCAAGCTGATCTATAGAAATAACTCCTCTACACTTCATGTTTTGGGCCAAAATGCGACCCCCACCATCCTCCACCTGTGCATCTGTCCTGCCAAGACCCTGCCTCTTCATCCGGCCCCTGACCTTCTGTACTAGCATCAACTGTCAGGTGGAGGTGCTCTCCCAATTCCTGTTCCGGGCTGCCACCTGCTGGCTGAGCGTGGCCTTGCAGAAATAGGACCCCGGCGGAGGCTGGGGATGGTCTGTGTTAGGCCTGGGAGAAGGGAATTTGAAAAGCAAAATGTGAAATCCCCTTTTACTAGCTAGAGTCTTGGGGCTCTCAGCATAGGTTGAAGTCTCACCTTTCTCTGTAGTCATTCCTGAATGGTGCTGGGAGCTCTCAGGCCCCAGGAGAAACTGTCAGGGAGCTCCTGGTTCCTGAGGGGCTGAAACTGTGCCAGATGCAGGAGACAGAGATGACCAAGGTGAGGGAAACGGCCAAGAACGAGGTTAATGATAACTCGTGTCCAAAAGACAAACATGTGCCCGACACAAGGCAGGTTTCAGTGAATAGTTACTGCACGAATGAACGAAGGAATGAATGAAGTACAGAAATAGCGCCGAGGAGTGATGAACCGAATATAGGAGATTTTGGGGAGGAAAAGAAGAAAACAGTCAGGGAAATTTCTCTGATTCTTTTCTTTTTTTCTTCTCCTTTTACTATCAAGTTGAATTATCTTGGTGGAAGATTCAAACATTATACACGTTTAAAAAGCAAAACGTGAAGGTCTCCTTTCACCTCCCTCCTAGTCACCTTCCTTACGTGTTTTTTTTTTTTTTAATGTATTTTATTGATTTTTCACAGAGAGGAAGGGAAAGAGATAGAAAGCCAGAAACATCGATGAGAGAGACATCCATCAGCCGCCTCCTGCACGCCCCCTACTGGGGATGTGCCCGCAATCAATATACATGCCCTTGATCAGAATCGAACCTGGGACCTTTCAGTCCACAGGCCGACGCTCTATCCACTGAGCCAAACCGGTTTTGGCCACCTTCCTTACGTTTTAATGAGCTACACGTTAGAACCACAGGGGGAGACTTGAAAACTCCCACTGCCCAAGTCATGCCCCAGGCTAATTACCTCAAACTTCTGGAGAGGGTTTCAGGCATCACTATTTTTAAAAGTCCCTGAGTGATTATGCTGTGCTGCCAGTGCTGAGAACTGTTCCAGCCCTTTCTATGTCCTTATTTACATATACGCAGCCAAGCACACCCATGTCCCCTCCCTACACACCAATTGAGCTTCTTTGCTCCTCAGTTAACATGTCTCAGATATTTTCAGAGCAGTCCATAGGACTCTATTTTTTAGATTCCAAATGATAATAGGCATGCTCGTATTTTTCAAGCCCTTCTGTGTTGATGAGCATTTGATTTCTTTCTAAACTTTTTCTTAGTATTGCAAACAATGCTGCAAAGTATATACAGTATATCTTTACTCACATATGCATGTACTATTTTGGGAAAGATTTCTAAAAACAGAGTTTCTGGGTCAATGTGTATATACATTTGTTATTTTGATAGAAACTGCCAAAATGCTTTTCGAATATGCTTCACTAATTTGTATTCTCCCAACATTGCAAGCACTTAATATTATTAATATTTAATTTTTGCTAAACTGATGGGCCAAAAGTAATATTTCATTTTTTAAAATTTATTGATTTGAGAGAGAAACATTGATTTGTTGTTCCACCTGTTTATGCATTCATTGGTTGATTCTTGTATGTGCTTGATTGAGCCTTAAAGATGATGCTCTAATTAACTGAGCTACTTGGCTAGGGGTTCATTATTGTTTGAAAAAACATTTTTTTAAATTGATTTCAGAGAGAGGAAGGGAGAGGGAGAGAGAGAGAGATAGAAACTTCAGTGATGAGAAAGAAACATAGATCAGCCACCTTCTGCATGTCACCCACCAAGGATCAAGCCTACAACCTGGGCATGCGCCCTGACCGAGAATAGAACTGTGACCTTCTGATTCATGGGTCCACCTTCAACCTCTGAGCCATACCAGCAGGGCCATTGTTGTTTTAATTTGCCGTTTCCTGCTTACCTGTGAGATTATGCATCTTTTCATATATTTATTGGCCATTTGTATTTCCTCTGTGAATTAATTGCCATGTCTTTTGTCCACTTTCTCATTGAATTTTTAATTTAATTAGGATTAGATAAAATTCTATTTCTGATAATATGACTGGCTGGACTCTGGACGGATCTTTCTGAGTGCTAGTTAAAATACAAATGCAGATTATTTTTTAAAAGCATTGAAGAGATGGCTAGATAGCAAGACTTTATTAGGTTATAATATAAGGCAGAAGTGGGGAAACTTTTTTCTGCCAAGGGCCATTTGGATATTTTTATAACATCATTCCTGGGCCATACAAAATTATCAGCTTAAAAATTAGCCTGTTATCTCTCGTCAAACATTTAATTAGCTCGGCCGTAATGCCTTGACACGGCCAGACTGAATGATTTTGAGGGCCAGACATTCCCCACCCCTGATGAGGGAAGGCAGGAGCTCAGGGAAGTAGAACAAAGAATCTACTGTGTCTGAGGACATTTGTTGAACTAGACACACTTGAGCTTCAATTTCTGCAGTCTTTATCTTTGACAGAACCAAGGTGAGGAATTTAATAGATTTCTTTAAAAAGCCATGACGCCAAAGGGCATGCCCTTAATGTAGGATTGAATCTGAAATAAATCTGCCCCACTGTCACCTCCAGAAGACTTAAAGGAAAGCTGCCTCTGGGCTAAGCAGATGAAAAAGCTCTATCTCTGAGCTGTAACCACTAGCTGATTCTTGAGCTGATCTGCAGCCCAAATTTATATTAACCTGGGTAATCCAAAACTCTCCAAGTCAGGAATTTAGGTTAAAGTGGTAGTACCTGCAGGTCTGGTAGTACCTCTAAGTGCCTGCAGAAGCAGTCATGTTCTATGTAACCCGCCCCCCCCCCAAAAAAAACCACCCCCAAAACCCCCCCCAAAACAAACAAACAACAACAACAACAAATACGAAGAAAATAAATACTTCACAGTAAAACAAACAAACAAAAATACCCAAACCCCAAAAAGTACAAAAGGAAAAAAAGACTATTAGCAAGACTCAGCCCATCCATACAATCCAAGATAATCTCCTTAACTTAATTTTACCCATTAAGTCTTTTTTGCCATGTAATGTAACTTATTGACAGGTTCTGGTGATTAGTATATGGACATCTCTGGGGTGCTATTATTCAGCCTATTACAACAAAGTTAGTTCATTTCACAACGTTTGAAATCATAGAACTTTAAGATAAGTAAATGGAGAGATTGAACAGCACATTAGACACAACCAAAGAGAGAATTAGTAAAGTGGATGACAGATTTAAAGAAAGCCACTCTTCATACAGAGGGCTGAGAGACATTTGAAAAAATGCTCAAAACCACTGATCATCAGCCAAGACCGGTTTGGCTCAGTGGATAGAGCGTCAGCCTGCGGACTGAAAGGTCCCAGGTTCGATTCTGGTTGGGGGCATGTACCTTGGTTGCGGGCACATCTCTGGTGTGGGGCGTGCAGGAGGCGGCTGATCGATGTTTCTGACTTTCTATCCCTCTCCCTTCCTCTCTGTAAAAAAATCAATAAAATATATATTTTTAAAATATTAAATATGGTACTACCATTTGACCCAGTCATGCCACTTCTAGGAATATATCCTAAGAACCCAAAACACCAATCAGAAAGAATGTATGCACAATTTACAATAGCTAAGATCTGGAAACAGCCCAAGTACCAATGAGTAGGTGAGCAGATAAAAAAGCTGTGGTACCTTTACACCAGGGAATACTATGCATCAGTAGAAAAGAAGAATCTCTTACCCTTTGAGACAGCATGGAGGGACTTGAAGAGTATCATGCTAGGTGAAGTAAGTCAGTCAGAGAAAGACAGTATCACATGATCTCAATCATATGTGGAATCTACTAGTAATTAAAAAAATAAACTGATGAATGGAGTGAATCCATATACATAGAAACATGGAACAGAGTGAGGAATCTTGGAGGGAAGGCAGGGGAAGGCGGGTGGGTGGGTGGGGGAGATAATCAACCAAAGACCTTGTATGCATACATGCATAACCCATGGAACACAGACAATAGTGTGTTGAAGGCCTGGAGTGGGGGTGGGCTAGGCTAGAGGAGGGTTAATGGGGAGGGGGTGGAGAGAGGAAGGTGACATATGTAATACTTTCAACAATAAAAATTTATTTTTTTAAAAAGAAATTCAGTCGTGTTGCCATAACAAAATACCACAAACAGGGTGACATAAACAACAGGAATTTATTTTATCACAATTCCTCGGACTAGAAGTCCCAGATCAAGGTGCCAGAGGGTTGGTTTCTGATGAGGACTCTTCTTGGCTTGTATATGGCTGTCTTCTCACTATGCCATGACATGGTCTTTCCATTATGTTCAATTGGGGGCTTGAGGTTGGGGGAGAATGAGCGTACCCTCTGGTGCTTCTTCCTTTTCTTAAAATGACAGCGGTCCTATTGTATTAGGGCCCCACCATATGACCTCACTAAATTTTAAGTATCTTCATAAAGGCCCTATCTCCAAATACAGTCACATTGGGGGGTTAGGGTTTCAATATATGAATTTTGGGGGACACAATTCAGTTCATAACAGATTTCTTGTTCACACCATGTGTGTGAAAGTAAATCCTAGATGGATTAAAGACTAAAGAGTAAAATACAACTGTAAAATTAATAAAAGAAATGAGAAACAAGACCCAAAAGCATGAAGTATAAGGAGAAAATTTGATGAATTTAACCACATCAAAATTCAGGATTTCTTTCAATGAAGTTCACCACAGGTAAAGCTGACAGAAAGGTTTATAGCACTGTTGCCACATTTAAACCTGATAATGGGATTCTTATCTTGAATATTAAAAGGAATCCCTGAAAAATAAAAAATTAAAAACAGAAAAATTCGATACAACATTAAACATAAGCTATGAACGGGCAATTCATAGGAGGGGAGATAAGAATGACTATCAGGTATATGGAGAATGCCCATCTTGCTGATAACCAGAAAAATCCATTGTAAAATAGCAATACCACTTTATAGTTCTGTGCCATCAGATTGACAAAAATTAGAGGCCCAAATAATTACAAGTGTTGACTAGGATGTAGAGAGATTTTTATGCACTCACTGCTGGTGTGTATATACCTGGCAGTACCTGGTCAACAACAGGTATGTGCCCGATGACCCAGCAATCTCAGAGGTGCTCTCTTGCAGGCCCGCAACTAGATATGTCCAAGGATGTTCCCTGCAGCGTTACTTGTAGAGGCAGGAAGTTGAAGGCAACCTGGGTGTCCATCACCAAAGGTAGATAAGTAACATGTGGTGGATGCACCTATGGAATTCAATGCAGAAGGAAGAAGTGGGGGAGGGGAGGGGCAGGGAGAAAGAGGTAAAAAGGTATGCCCCGCATCTTTTTTTTTTTTTAATGTATTTTATTGATTTTTTACAGAGAGGAAGGGAGAGGGATACAAAATCAGAAACATCAATGAGAGAGAGACATCAATCAGCCGCCTCCTCATGCCCCACACTGGAGTTGTGCCCGCAATCAAGGTACATGCCTCCTACCGGAATCGAACCCAGGACCCCTCAGTCCGCAGGCTGACCCTCTATCCACTGAGCCAAACCAGTCTCGGTTGCCCCACATCTTTTATTAGGACAGCACAGTGTTTCCAGAAGCTTCGCCCATCAGCTTGCATTTCATTAGCCAACCTTGTGTTCCATGGTCACACTTAACTAAAAGGCGACTCAAGAGAAGGGAGGCTATAAACAGGGATTACGTACTAAATCCTGATGACTAGCAATGACCAGCACATCACCCAGTAGGTTTCTTCCAAATGCCGCATGGAATTCACCGCATCTTACGGGGATGGGAGGAGGTGCAGCAGCCCTTTGGTGACCAAGAGAGGACAAGTGGAGAGACCCCCAGGCAAGGCCCTGACCTCAAGTGACAGCAACACCAAGAGCCCCAATGCCACGCGTCTTTGTCCTGTGTGAAGAAGAAACCTTTCTTTGTTTACGTCACTTGCATCAGGTAGGGCTCAGGTGCAGATGTCGGAAATGAATCTGGCTCATTTCCACGGAGAAGGGGGGAGAAGCAGGCCCTAGGTCCAGGGACAGCGTCCAGCCTTGAGAGGCACGTGACCCCTGCGTGCGATCAGGAAAACAGCACTCACCGCCACAGGAAGCTGACGAATCTGGAAGCTGCTCATGTGGTGATGTGTGGCAGAGAACGGATGTCCTGAGCTATGGAGCGCCGCTCTCAATCTATGCCTTGCGCAAGAGTAGAACCTGAATCACGGATGCCTCGCTCAAGGGAAGCTGGGCAGTGGTTTAGCTCTCCAGCTCAGCAGCTCAGAATAAACAGGGAAAGAAGCTTTGGGGCAGCAGCCACACCATGCGGTCAGCTTTGGATTACCTGCGACCAGAGACACTCCTACCTGAAACACGGCACGGAGAGCAACAGGATTGAAAGCGCAGCATTGAGCAGAAGCCAATGCCACATAATTCTAAGGTGTTAGTTAAAACATGCACAGTCAGCACTCCCTTTCTCAATGAAATGTCGTTTCAAGGACCTTATGTGCCAGTTGCTAAAGAGAAGCAAGAGGGGGAATTAGCTATGGAAATCAGGAATAAGAGAAATAAACTACCTAAGGCTGGGGGTGGTATCAACAGAGGGATAGGATTGGCTCAAATGTCCACACCTGAGGTCCAAAACCAATCCATTACCTTTAATATCAACATTACTGTGAGTAATAATTGGTTATTACATTCAGGCATAATTATAAATAACTTAATTTGAATAATTAGATTAATGCAGCTTAACAGTAACACAACGTAGATATTTCATATTTAATTTGCCACACCAAAACGATTCCATTACACTTAATATGTCATAATGTCTGTAGTCCTAATTAGGCCGTTCTTTACGTTTTAATTTCCCCAGAACTTAGACAAATAGGTGACTGCGGGAGTCCTCCCCGCCCTTCCCAGGGTCAGCCCCCTTTAGAGAGATGTCCACCCTCACCCCCACCACCTCACCAATCACACTCTGCAGAAGGGACAGGGACTTGGGGCGTTCGGAGATCCCATGACCCTTCCATCTTCCCAGGATGTGTTTCCTCCAGTTGGTCTCCCCAGAGGTGGGAGGTGAGCGCCTTTGGAGGACAGGAGGGTCCCCCTCTCAGAGACGCCCCCGAGGGGAGGAGCCGCTGTGACTTGGGCCCCACCCACTTGGGGCAGGATCTGGGGTGGGTATTGGTCGCTCGCTCCTCCTTGAGGCCCCCATCCTTACTTACCGGGCTTGATCCAGCTTAAGTCTAGCCATCTGTCACCTGCATTGCTTCCTGGGGAGAGAGAGTCCACTCCAGCGCTCCAGAGACTGGTGAGTGTGCTCCCAGGAGTTTGGAAGATGCTGTGGGCCCCAGCAGTGACTGCCTCCTAGAGAGCCCCAAACCCTAGGTGAGTTCCCATGAGAAAGAGAAGACCCTTCCCTCTTGAATCTCCTGGGATCCTCACTTACCATGAACCACTCCTGCCCTTTTGGGGATACTCTACCTGTCCTCCTTCCTCCAACCTGTCCTCCCTGCCTCCACCTGTCCTCCTGCCTCCACCTGTCCTCCTGCCTCCACCTGTCCTCCTGCCTCCACCTGTCCTTCTGCCTCCACCTGTCCTCCCTGCCTCCACCTGTCCTCCCTGCTTCTACCTGTCCTCCTGCCTCCACGTGTCCTCCTGTCTCCACCTGTTCTCCCTGCCTCCACCTGTCCTCCCTGTTTCCACCTGTCCTCCCTGTCTCCCCGTGTCCTCCCTGGAAGGTTGGATGGGACGGGATACCCAGTGGGAAAGGGCCCTCCCGGGGCCAGCGTCGGGAGACTTGCAGCCGGTGAGCCCCCTCGCTGCTCCTCCATTCTGTGTTACAGATGTGAGCTGGGCGCGGAGGGGGCCCTGGCTTCTGCCCCCGGCTGGAGGAGGAAGAGCTGCCACTGAGGAGCGGCACTGACATGTCTGAGGCACCGTCCTGCCCGGACAGTGAGACCCCCGCCCCAGGCTGCAGGCTGGGGGCCCTGTACTGGGCCTGTGTGGACAACGACTCTGCCCAGCTTCAAGCTGTGCTGGATGGCGGGGTCTCCCCAGAGGAGGCCACCCAGGTGGACGGCAATGGGAGGGTGAGCTACCCCAGGTGCCTCCTGGGGCAGCTCTGGGTCCGGGCACCGCACACTCATCCTGAGAGTGCCGGGGCGTCGGGAAGAAGGGAGCAGGCGAGGGCAGGGGTACTCTGGGGCAGTGTGGGTTTAGCAGGCCCAGGGAACCAGGAGCCCCTGTGTGGGAAAGCCGGAGGCTGAGCGGCCCCTCCCCCAGACAGGCCTCATGGTGGCATGCTCCCGCGGCTTCGCGAGCGTGGTGGCCCTACTCAGCCGCTGTCCGTTCCTGGATGTGAACCAACAGGACAAAGAAGGCGACACCGCCCTCATGCTGGCGGCCCAAGCAGGTGGGGGCTGCTGACCCCACCCTCCGCCAGTCCCCCCCACCCCCAGACTGGGCCACAGCACCTCTCCCACCTCAGACTCTGCAGCATTGGGTGGAGGGGGCCTGGGGGCTCCACCGCCCTTTCCTGGGGTCCCAGATCTGCCTTCGTGCTCTGCAGGCCACGCGCCTCTGGTGAGCCTCCTGCTCAACTACTGCCCGGGCCTGGACTTGGAGCGCCGGGACCAGCGGGGGCTGACAGCGCTGATGAAGGCCGCCGCCCAGGACCGCTCCAAGTGCGTGGCCGCCCTCCTCATGGCAGGTGCGTGGCGCCTGCGGGGACCAGGATGCACGGCCTCCAGCCCCTCCCCATCACCCGACAGACACCCAGTGAGCTGTCAGAGTTGCAGAGGGGTGGAGAGGGAGGGTCCCTCTAGGCTGGCTTCTTGGATTAGGGGAGGGGGCTGGGCTTCTCGTAAAGTCCAGCGGTAGATTGCTCTGTGGACATTGTTAACGGAGGTCCCAGCAAAGGAGAGGAGAGGGCAGTGAGACCAACTGGAGAACTAAAACACAAAAGGCTGGTCTCCGGAAGCAGACCCTCACCTCCTCCTCCTGGCTCTGCCTCTAGCTGAGCTGCTTCCCTCTCTGGGTCTCACCAGTGAAATGAAGGTAGAGGCTGGCTCCGCAGTGATTTCCAGCTCTGACCGCCAGGGTCACAGGGACGTACAGGGATGTGTGGCTGCGTGGAGGTCTGGAGGGAAGCCGCACTGTGTGTGGAGCCGTAGCTCTCGTTATTCGCTCAGGGGAGCTGCCCTCTGTTGGTGACTCCGGGGGACCCCAGCCTGCAGCTTTTCCCTTCCCCACCCATCAGACTGGGTTTGGGGTATGAAGGGAGGGAGTTCTGCACCCCCACCTTTGACTCAGAGTGTTTGCCACTCCCCCAGGATTAAAGGGGTTTGGTGAGGAAAAGAAGGACCAGCAGGACCCCTCCCCCACCACCCACCACCTGCACTCCACCCTCTAGTCCAGTGGTTCTCAACCTTCCTAAGGCCGCGACCCTTGCATACAGTTCCTCATGTGGTGGTGACCCCCAACCATGAAATGTTGCTACTGTTATGCATCGTGATGTAAACATCTGCATTTTCCGATGGTCTTAGGTAATCCCTGTGAAAGGGTCGTTAGACCCCCCAAAGGGGTCTCAACTCACAGGTTGAGAACCGCTGCTCTTCTGGGTTTGGAGACCCCCAACATGTCCCTCTGAAGTCTTTCCCCTTCTCTGTATGTCAGTTTTCTGCACCATCTCAAACAGAGGTTGGGGTTGGGACTGGACCCGTCTCTGGGCCGTAGCCACTCCCAGATTCCAGCTGTAACAAGATGCGTGGGACTCTGTTTTTTGTTTTTTTTTAATATTTTTTTTACAAAGAGGAATGGAGAGGGATAGAGAGTTAGAAACATGGGATAAGAGAGCGAGACATCGATCAGCCGCCCCCTGCACGCCCCCCTACTGGGGATGTGCCCGCAACAAGGTACATGCCCTTGACCGGAATCCAACCCGGGACCTTTCAGTCCACAGACCGAAGCTCTATCCACTGACCCAAACCGGTTTCGGCAGGGACTCTGGTTTTGAATTTAACCCCAACCAGTCCTGCTGCTGAAGCATGGGCCCTTCTGCAAATCACCCGTCCCTGTCCCAGCCCACATGTCCGGGTGCCCCCTCCCAGGTGCTGACCCGGCAGCCGTGGATCCTGTGCGGGGCAGGACGGCCCTGGAGTGGGCGGTGCTGACCGACAGCTTCCACACGGTGCGGAGGATCCGGCAGCTGCGGCGGCGGCCCCGGGCGGAGCAGCTCAGCCAGCATTACCACCCGGAGTGGCCGGCCCTGCCCCGGCTCGTGGCCCAGGCCCAGGCCCAGGCCCAGGTCGCCCCATCTCTCCTGGAGAAATTACAGGCCACCTTGAGCCTCTCCTTTGCCCAGGCTCCTCAGGAGGGGGGTGTCCTGGACCACCTTGTCACCGTCACGACCAGCCTCGCCAGTCCCTTCCTCATCACTGCCTGCCACCCTCTGTGCCCTGACCGCTTACCTGCCCTGGGGACCCGAAGCAAGTCTGTGCCAGAGCTGCTAGGCACTGCTTCCCCGCCTCCCCCCGGCCCTCAGCCTCCACAGGCTGTCCCCGGCCCCCGGGCCCTCCTCCCTTCCCAGAGTCCCCCAGGTGTGTTGTTGAGGATGTGCCCACAGTGGCTACAGCCCAGGGACAGTTCCAGTCCCAAGCCCCAAGTCCCCAAGATCCTCCTCTCCAAGGCGCCCCCACTGCCCAGCCAACGTGAGCCAGAGCCCAGGCCTGCAGGGCAGGGCAGGCTGAGCCTTCCTGTCTGGCGGTACCAGGAGCTCAGGATGCAGAGGCGGATTCAGGAGAAGGAGGCCAGGGGTGCACAGAGCCAGGGAAAGGCGGGCTAGGCCGGACTGGGAGCAGGGAACCAGCCCCTCCCAGAGGCTCCCTGCCCTATAGAGCCCCTTCTGCCTGCCATCCGATGTACGAGGTTATTCCTACGACACTGTTTGCAGCAAGAAGAGTGGAACAGCCTATGTGTCTCCAGGGGACTGGCTAAATGATTTGGGTGTCATTACTGTACCCCCATATGATGTGCCCTGTGCAGTGATAAAACAGGAGCAAGGCAGCTCTGGATGCTCCGATAGGAAACCATCTTCCAGATGTTTGGGTGAGAAATAGCCCAGGGGTAGAACGGTGCATATGGCATGCTACTATTTATCAAGTCTGCACAGAGCTAAACTTGACTGGTACAAACATAAGGTGAGTACCAAGATTTATTTAACCAGTTAATGAGTGCACCAGCAGGATGGATCAAAGGAAGAAATGAAAACCATTATTGACAATCAGTAGGGGAAAAATAATGCGGGAGTAAGATTCTAAAGTTGATACAAAAAGTTAATTCTCACCTTGCAATAAAATAATACCTTCCCCCCCCCCTCAACCAGATGAAAATGATTTGCTATTTTTCAATCTTCTACAGGTTAACCGTCTTCACTTTACAGAGCCTGAGCCCCCAGCAATAGGGAATTATATGTCAAACCAAGTGACTTACCCTAGATGACCCATAGGTGGGGTTATTAGCCAATGGTCTAAAATATCTTTGAGGGGGCACTGAGTAATTTTGTGTGTGCCTTATTTACACGTTTTGAAATTTCTCTCTCTTTTCTCTCTCTCTCTCTCTCTCTCTCTCTCTCTCTCTCTCTCTCTCTCTCTCTCTCTCTGTTGTTAATCCTTACCTGAGGATATTTTTTTCCAGTGTATCAACTTTGCAATTTTATTCCAGCATTCTTTTTTCCCGCTGACTGTCAATAATGGTTTTCATTTCTTCCTTTGATGCATCCTGCTGGTTCAGTCATTAACTGGTTAAACAATCTTGCTACTCACTTTATATTTTTAGGAAGGGAGGGAGAAGGGGGAGCAGGAGAAAAAGAGAAACATCGCTGTGGAGACACCTCGTTTGGTTGCCGCCCCCACGAACCTGACCAGGGTACATGCAACCCAGGTACATGCCCTTGACCCAGAATCAAACTCGAGACCCTTTGGTGCATGAGCCAAAGCTCTAAGCACTGAGAAACACCAGCCAAGCCTGAATTTGTTGTGTTTTGTTTTTTTGTTGGTCTTTGCCCCAGAATATCTTTTTCCATTGACTTTTAGGGAGAGTGGGAGAAAAAGGGAAAGACAGAAACATTGATGTGAGAGACACACATCAACTGATTGCCTCCTGCAAGAGCCCTGACCAGGGTCCGAGCTGGGGAAGAGCCTGCAACAAAAGTACGTTCCCTTGACTGGAATCGAACCCAGAGCCCTTTGGTCCACAGGCCAACACTCCTGCCACTGAGCCAAACCAGCTAAGGCTTTTAATGTATTTGTTGCATAAATATATTTGCTTGTATAATTGTAATAATAAAAGCAACCAATATAAGGTGCTTACTCTGTACATTTAACACTCCCAATAATCCTTTGAGGAGTTTATCTTGGAGGACATGGAGTACAGAGGGGATGAGGAATTACCGAGGGTCACACAGCTAGAAAACGGACGACAGAGATCAAGGGTGAGAGCCAGTTAGGAGGCTGCCTCTTAACACCAACCCCCGCCGTCTCAGCAGAACCTCCCTGGGAAGAACCAGGGGCTCTCCTCGGGAAAAGATGAACAGCTGATCAGGTGGAAGGGAGACTCTTCATTGACTATCTTTTTTAACCCTTTGACTCTTTTAAAAAAAAAAACAACACTTCATTTTTTTAGAACAGTTTTAATTTATAGAAATTTGTGAAGAGTTCCCAGAGTCCCCATATCCAGTTTCCTCTATTATTAGCATGAGTACAGTATATGTGTTACAATTTGAGCCAACATTAATACATTATTATTATTAATAAAATCCATACTGTATTTATATTTCCATAGTGTTTATTTCGTGCCCTTTTTCTGTCCAGAATTTCATCCAGGGATACCCCTGTACGTTCAGTTGCCACATCTCTGTAGATTCCTGGAGACTGTGAGCGGTTCCCAGACTTTCCTTGTTTCTGAGCACCTTGATACTGGTCAGGTATTTTGTAGAATGACCCTCAACCGGGATTTGTATGATGTTTTCCTCATGATTAGACTGGGGTTATGGATTTTTGGGAAAAAGATCACAAAGGTGATGGGCCATTCTCATCACATCATGTCAAGGGTACATACTATGAACATGATTTATCATGGTGGAGTTGATCGTGTGGCTGAGTAATGTTTGCCATGTTTCTCCACAGCAAAGTTACTCTCTCTTCCCTGCTTTCTTTCTTTAAAAAATTTTTTTTTATTGTTTACACTACTGCAGATGCCCCCCAATTCCCCTCCTCCCATTACCCACTTCCACTGAGCCCTTCCCCCCTGGCCTCCCCTCCCTTGGCCCTCACCGCAAACAGGTATTATCTGTGTCCATAGGCTATGCATATACGTATATTCTTTAGCTAATCCCTTCACTTCCTTTTATCCAGTCCCCTCATCCCTCCTCTTTAACATTTATCAGTCTGTTCCACGTATCCATGCCTCTGGTTTTACTTTGCTCATCAGCTTATTTTGTTCATTAGATTCCACATATTAGTGAGATCACATGGTATTTGTCTTTCTCTGACTGGTTTATTTCACTTAGCATAATAATCTCCAGGTCCATCCATGCTGTTGCAAAGGGTAAGAGTTCCTTCTTTTTTTAAAAATTTTTTAAAATATATTTTTATTGATTTCAGAGAGGAAGGAAGAGGGAGAGAGAGATAGAAACATCCATGATGAGAGAGAATCATGGATCGGCTGCCTCCTGCAAGTCCTCCAGTGGGGATCGGGCCCACAATCTGGGCATGTGCTCTTGACGGGAATTGGACCTGGGACTTTTCAGTTCCCAGGCCAGTGCTCTATCCACTGAGCCAAATTGGCTAGGGTGAGTTCCTTCTTTAATTTTTTTTTTTTTTTTTTGATTTCAGAGAGGAAGGAAGAGGGAAAGAGAGGTAGAGACATCAATGAAATCATTGAAAGATTGCCTCTTGCACACCCCACACTCGGGACCAAGCCCACAACTGGCCATGTGCCCTGAATGCGAATCAACCACTGAGCCATGTCAGCCAGGCAAGTGTTCCTTCTTTTTTACAACCACATATTCCATTGTGTAGATGTTCCACAGCTTTTTTAGCCACTCATCTACTGATGGGCACTTGGGCTGTTTCCAGATCTTGGCTACTATAAATTGTGCTGCTATGAACATAGGGGTGCATATATTCTTTCTGCTTGGAGGAAATTTTCCACAGTGGTTGTATCAGTCTATATTCTTCCCAATAGTGTACCAGGGTTCCTTTTTCTCCACATCCTCACTAGCACTTGTTGTTTGTTGACTTATTGTTAGTAGCCATTCTGACAGGTGTGAGGTGATACCTCACTGTAGTTTAAATTTGAATTTCTCTGACGACTAGCATTTTTTCATGTCTATTGACCATCTGTATGTCTTCTTTGGGAAAGTGCCTATTCAGGTCCTTTACCCATTTTTTAATTGGACTCTTTGTCTTCCTGGTGTTGAGTTGTGTAAGTTCTTTATATGTTTTTGAAATTAACCCCTTATCAGATGAATCATTGGTGAATATGTTCTCCCATAGGATGGGTTCCCTTTTTGTTTCATGGATGGTTTCATTTGCTGTGCAGAAGTTTTTTAGTTTGATGTTGTCTCACTGTTTATTTTTTTCTGTTTCCCTTGCCCTTGGAGACACATTGGCAAAAATATTGCTCTGTGAGAGGTCTGAGATTTTACTACTTATGTTTTCCTCTAGAGTGTTTATGGTTTTGAGACATATTTAAGTCTATTATCCATTTTGCGCTTATTGTTGTGTTGGATGTAAGTTGGTGGTCTAGTTGCATGTTTCTGCATGCACCTGTACAATTTGCCCACACCATTTAGGGGAGAGACTGTTCTTCCTTGCTTACTATACTGTGCTCTTAGGAAGGAAGTCACGGTATGAAGACCACACTTAAGGTGTGGAGAGTTGTGCTCCATCTTCTTGGTGGTGGCTGTCTGCATACATGATGGATTTATTTGGAATTCTTCTGCACAGAATGTTTTGACTTTTTAATCATGTGTTACCAAGATTTGAAAAATTAAAAAATAGCCAAAACCGGTTTGGCTCAGTGGATAGAGCATCAGCCCGCAGACTGAAAGGTCTCAGGCTCGATTCCAGTCAGGGGCATGTACCTTGGTTTCGGGCACATCCCCAGCAGAAGGCAGCTGATCGATGTCTCTCTCTCATCAATGTTTCTAACTCTCTATCCCTCTCCCTTTCTCTTTGTAAAAGACCAATAAAATATATTAAAAAAAAACAACACACATATGTTTCTCCACAGGTGAAGAAAACGACTTAAAACATTAAAAAAAAATTAAAAAATAAATCTGCTCTTTGAATTGGAGAACACACACACACACACCCTGAGGTGAAAACCATAGATAGTGTGTGGTCTCTCTCCAGAGGGTTCTGAACGCAGCCCTGGGGAACTGGCCTGGGTTCAAGGTTAATGTTGTGTGATCCCTAAGCAGGCTCATCAATTTCTCGTGACCGCTCCCTTGTTAAATGGGTGGAAACAGGCCATTGAAACAATCCATTCGATAATGTGGGTTAACGGGCTCTGTAACATGTAAAGCGCTCCCAGGAGTTGAGGTGCTGTGGCAGGGCCCCGGGTACTAGGTTTGATTGAACTGCTTCTGGGCCTCCAGGGTGGAGCTAGGGTTCTTCCCTCCCACCACTGCTGAAGTCAGGGCACGTGGAGCCAGCCCTGGCCGGGGCCTGGCAGACAGGGACAGAAGCTCCGCCCACGGGATTGGACTGCTAGGTGGTTACACTCTTCTGTCTAGAAGTTGGCATGTGACCTGGGGCAAGTTATTTCTCCTTTCTGAACCTCAAGGCTCCTATGCAGACTGGAAGCAATAATAAGGTTACCAGGGCTGTTGTGAGAACTAAATGAAATAAGGGAGCACCCTGCGCTGCATCTGGCCTGATTAAATCATCATTATTCTATTTAATCCTCACCACATTTGTTAGGTGAAGTAACTGACGCTATGAAGGTGAAGGGATTTGCTTAAGGTCACCAACTGGTAAGTGGCTCAGTCGCACTCGGAGTTCGAGTCTGTGGGACTCTAAAGCTGATGCCCTTCCCCCTGCAGCACATGGCCTCTGCCTACAGCCTGTTCCCTGGTCCTTAGAGCCTCACCCTCCCACATCCGACTGGCTTGAGTCTTCCAGGGATGGCCACAGCATCTTCAGAGCCAGAGAGCTAGCCTAGCGGGCATGGCGTGGACTTTGGCTGGGAGGCTGACCTGGCAATAAGGACGGGGCTTCACATGGACAACATTTTCCTCTCCACCTTGGAGAACACCCATCCCTCCATTCCCCAGCCGTCTCCACGGGGCAGCTAGCACCCCAGGCCTGCAGCTCAGCACTTCCACCTCTCCGGCTAAGCCATTCCTCTCTAATCCTCTCACAGCTCTTAACGGCCTTGCCGCCTACCAGAGAGAAAAGGGCTGCTGGCTGCTCGGCCTGTGCCACCCAAAGCCAGCCTCCCTACTCACCACCCAGCTTCCCCCCGCCCCTAGCCCAGCCCCTGAGGCTTCCCAAATGAGTTCTCCTCCGAGGAGGCTGGAGGCCGTGGAGCTGGGACAAGGCTCCCGCTGTGCAGAACACAGGCCACAGTCACGCCGCCCTGCTACAGCCCACCGACCTGGGTTTGAATCCTGGTCCTGCCTCTTCTCATCCCGGCCACCAAGGACCACTGGCAGCCTCGTTTGTAGCAGCAAATGGCTATGGTAAGTCAATTCCCAGGGTTTTGGGGCGACCTTCCACTGAGAGTGTGTGAAGCGCTGAGCGGCGCCTGGCTCGGCGCCCAGCGAGCAGAGCTTCGGTTGCTGTGCCGAGAGGCCGGGTGAGGGAATGCCAAGGGGACGCTGGCTGGAGGAGGCCGGCGGACGTGTTCTTGGAACCCCGTGGCCTCCCCTGTGAGTCTAGGATACTATTCGGGGGGAGGAGAAAGGGGGCTGAAACAAAAACACATACTTACCCCGGACAGCCTTCCAGGCCGGGTCCTGCAGCCCCAACCCCAGGCCCCGAGGCTCCCTCCCACCACCCCAGCACTGAGAGCAGCCACCTTGCTCCCTGGGTGAGCATGTGTCCACCTCCATCCCCCCCTGGAGATAGGGGATCCCGCAGAAGGGACCGGGGGTTGGCTGTCCTGACACATTCTGCGCTGGTAGCCAGGCATGTGGGGACTCCTTGGGAACCCTCCCCTCACCCCTGTGTGGGCAGAAACCCCGTCTGTCTCCTGACCCCTGCCTGGCTCACTGCCCAGCCCAGAGAGGCTCAATAAATGTGTCCAGAAAAGAAATGAATTCAGGCCCCACCAAGGTCCCAGCGGCTCAGAGGGGCCTTTATCGCCTCCTTCCTCCTCTCAGGGCTGCTCTGGTTCCAGGGGTAGCAGGTCTCAGCTCTCCCCAGAAATCCCTGTTGGGTCAAGAGAAGGCAAGAGAGGACAGAGGGCGGGCGGGAATCGTTGGCTTATGTACCCTTTCCCTCCAGTGGAGCCATCTAGAGAGGATTCCCTCTTCTCCAGCAGGCCTACATTCCCCATGGTTGAACACATCCACGCATCTTCTACCACACCAAGCACCAGGCCAGCCGCCCCCCTCCCCCCACTCCCACTCTCATCCCCCCGCCGCCCAGTTCCTCCCTCACCCCGATCTCTCAGGACCCTTCGCCTACCAGACGTCAGGCAGCTAGGCTGAGAGACCCACCTGGCCAGGGTTCATGCAGGTTTTCAGACTCGCTCACTGCTCTCCCTTCCTCCGAGGGAATCAAGCCTTTTCACGGTTAAGGAAGATACTACATCTGAAGGGAGGCCTTGAGGGCAAGGCTTGGGGTTGGATGGACAGTGAAACTTTGATCGCTGTCACACCGGCAGCGTCACATGTAGACACACGGCCATCCAGTGTCCCACAGGAAGTACACACAGGCCCTTTGGCCCATGAGCTCATAGTCACATCCGGAGAGGCCACTCACACAGCACACCTGAACCATCACACAGGTACACAAGCACAAAGACTCACTCACAAGAAAGAAATAAAGACAGGGTTCGCCCTACTCACCC
>PVJN01016823.1:0-41679 GCA_004026805.1 Lasiurus borealis | reverse complement strand
GCTGTGTCTGCCAGTTTTTTTTCATCTTCCCATTCGTGTGATAATTTATATAAAACTTCTTTTAGTGGACAACAACTCACAGCTGAGGGAATTTGTCTATAATAAATCACTTGGCTTATTTTACGTTAAATTAAATTGGATCAATTCCCTTCATTCTTAATTCCTTTCACATCACGTTAGAATGTTCCTTAAGTGAGATTCCTATAAACAGATCTGGCTCCTTAAGGGAAATAAAATGATGTGAACATAAATGTTTAACTTCTTTTTGGGAAAAGAGATTTCCTTTTGTGAATGATCATTTGAGGAATGGCATAATGCAAACAGACTAAGCGTAAGGAATATTTGGAAAGAAAACTAAACATCCAAGATGTAATATTTGTATTTTTTTGATGAATCAATTTATATGTATTTTTGTCTGAAATATTGCTAGGTTCTCATCTTAATGTTTCTGGAAAGAATGTTTCTGCTTCTTAGAAATGTGCAAACACACCCATGTTTTATTTATAAAAGAAATAAGAGTTTAAGTGAGCATTACAGTATCGGAAGGCCCCCTGTGCATACACCACTTTATAACCCTCATTTCCTGAAAGCATATATCAGCTCACATTAATGCGCATATAGATAGGTGTGCCATCTGTTATGGCTTTAGATGCCAGAAAACATTTCTATGTGTTTCCTTGAATCATACTAATTCAGAGAATATCTATGATAATACTTAATAAGCCTGCTAACCACATAAGATAAGGATAGAGCTTAACTCCTAGCATACAGCCTCCCCCACCAACCTAACATTTTTTTGAGAGCTTGCCATCCTTAAAATCTCTATATGATTTTCTGCCTTATTATATTTTCTTTCATATTAATGATCTTTTGTTTTCTCTATGTGTGTTCCTTCTCCATATCACTAGCAGACACTAAAAACTAAGTAATAACTCTGGAGGTTGAATGACTAGATCTGTTTTTCTCTGGTCAGAAATATGAATGTAATCATTGGATAAAAAAGTAAGAGAGAGACCAGATTATTTCAATTAATTTCCCGCAAGGTAAAATTATAAGGTGAGTCATTATATTGTGGTTAGAAACATAGAGTGCCGAGTGACCGATTAGTATTTCTAATTTCTAATTGTTGACATGTACTTGACATGTAAAAGGAGAAAGACAAGAAAGGTTGGTAGTTCAGTAATCCATGAAATCCTTAGACTAGCAGGCTTGTGAAGACAGGTTAAATATTGAACAGGTATTATATCTTTTTTCAGACGACTCAGTGATTTAATTGGAAAAAGCAACGACTTTTAATATTCAATGGCTTATCTATCTCACATCTTAGAAAACTGTATGTATGTTTTGTATAATAGCAACAAGTCAGAGAAAAGGAGACCTATGGTATGTTTGAATCACCTGATGTATTGATTGTGCAGGTTTTTTTTTTTCCTTTTAACTAGCTGGCTATATTAATGTCATTATTCATTCACAAAAATGGGCCAGATGACATTAAAAAAAAAAAAACTTTTTCGTTTTGCTTTGCTTTGTTCCTAAGGTTATTAGAAGCACTGAGCATGTGATATGCTAGACTCCAAATATATCTAAGGTCAGTTTTTTAATTCCATGAACAAATGCCTGAGAAAGCCTTGAGTCTGATAGAGTGTTTAATATGTGATAGACACATTAAGCAGTACTTGGGAATGATGATGGATTTTAGGCCAAATATATTTTGAGAGCTGGAGTCTTTTTGTGAACAAGAGTAATAAAAATAGCCACAACCGGTTTGTCTCAGTGGATAGAGGGTCAGCCTGCAGACTGAAAGGTCCCAGGTTTGATTCTGGTCAAGGGCATGTATCGTGGTTGCGGGCACATCACCAGGAGGGAGTGGGGAGGAGGGCGTGCAGGACGCAACTGATCTATGTCTTTCTCTCATCGATGTTTCTAACTCTCTATCCCTCTCCCTTCTCTGTAAAAAAATCAATAAAATATATTTTAAAAATAAAAAAATAAATAAAAGAGTAATAAAAATAGCCTTTATTAAACACGTATTTCAGGTAAGATTCTAAGTAATCCACTTAGATCTTTAAAAATTTATTGGTAGCTCTGACCAGTTTGGCTCAGTGGATAGAGCATCGGCCTGCGGACTGAAGGGTCCCAGGTTCGATTCCAATCAAGGGCATGTACCTTGGTTGCATGCACATCCCCTACTTGATGTTTCTCTCTCATCAATGTTTTTAACTCTCTATCTCTCTCCCTTCCTCTCTGTAAAAAAAAAAATCAATTAAAAAAATTTATTGGTAGACCAACCTAAGAGACAAATATTGTCATCCCTCTTTCAGACATTAACACAAAACATGAAAAAGAAAAACACAAAGCAGGGAAGAAACTGAGAGTTAAAGGTATTGGGCCATATTGCACCTCCAAAGTGGAATGCTTGAGCCCCGATTTGAACCAAGGCATCCTAACGTCAGAGCTCACTCTCTGCCCAATCACTACACCATTCTGCCTTGCCAAATGATGTCCTAATGTTGTTGTAGCAAAGACATATTTAAGGGAAGGACTGACATCCAGAAAAAGGAGTGTTGAAGAAAGTTCACATCTGTCCAACATTCTATTATGACAATAGGATTTCTTGGTTTTCCAGAAGCTGGCTGGTTAGATACCAGTTTAATTAGCCACTTTCTTCTTGGGTCTTAACGTAGTTGTTAACTCCCTGCACCAGAAGAATGGCCCTGAATATGAAGTCTGTCTCTTTCAGCTGGCCATGCACCCTAACAGAATGACTATTTTGTAGTTAAGTGGCTTCCTCAATGTTTTATGCCATTTTCAAAAGTCATTTTTTCCATATTTTTAATTAATGTATTACATGTGTACATATCTTCCCATTGCTCCCTCCCCCAACCCACTCCCATACATGCCCTCACCCCCCAGTGTCTTGTGTCCATTGGTTTTACTTATATGCATGCATACAAGTCCTTCAGTTGATCTCTTATCTACCATACCTCTCCCTAACCTTCCCGCTGTAATTTGACAGTCTGTTTGATGCTTTGCTGCCTCTGTATCTATCTTTTTTTTTTTGACCACTGAAATGGGGTACGCTGAGAAGTGAGAAATGGTAGGAGAGGACAAATGATTCTATTTGACTACAACCTTAGTGACTTGCAAAGTAATAAATGTACAAATGTATCTGCTCAAGACTCATTCTTTTTTACAAGCCTTATCTCCTCTTTATACCACAAAGTATGACTAATTCTTATCAGCCTATTAGAGAGCCGGCAGATTCTGTTCCCGGCTATGATGGATCATGGCACTCATTTCAAGATACAGTCGTGGCTCACCCTGTGTCTGCCTGGGGTGGGGCTAGATTCTCTCTCTGTGTAAACTGCCTGCCCTGTGTTCTTCAGACAAGCTGTCAGCTGACTGCCAGAAGTCAAGTACTCTGTTTATCAGACAAGAGATATATATGCCTTACATTATTTCATATAGGTTAAAATGATTATTTGTAGGTTAAGATATTTAGAACTCTATGCAAATTAATAGGATGTTATCTTCCTTATAGAACAGTTTAGGAAAGTAAATATCAGAATTCTTTATTTTTATTTATTTATTTTTTGAAGCCATTGCCAAGTGGGGATCAGGCTCTGTTTTAGAATACCTGAGTAAGAATTTCTATAGTCTACAAATACTCTAATAAATCTGACATTCACAAAAGTTATTCATTGCTTTTGATTTCTCACCAATTTATGGATTTTTTTTGTAATTAACTCCATACCTAAATTATAGGTATTTTTTTGTCCTTTGCTCTCTTACTTATATGATTTTAATTCACACATTCGTTATGTAATGTGTTGACAGTTTAATTATGATTATTGTACCTTAAAAATCGGATTAAGCCCATAAGGTCAAAATATTCAGTTGCAAAAATCATTCTGAGCTTGTTATCTTGTTTGGTCTGTTGAACTGTGCACAGATACAGAGCCATGCTAACTAGAAGAGGATCGAAATCAATCATGCCTTGCAGGAAAATGTCAACCTTTGTGCTGTTTTAAATTTTATTTACTTATTTCTGTTGCTGCAATAACATCGGATGCTTTCTTTGGGAAGCAGGAATAAAGCATATCTTTTTCTCTGTGACAGTAGCTGCCTTGCAGACATCTTGTTGCTCAAGTTTGTCACACAGGAGTGACGCTAAGTCATGTTTTACTTCGGAACTCTGGCGTTCTGGATTTTGGAGGCAAACTCCATGCAGTATAAAAGCTATTTACTTCACTGACTTCTCCTTCTGATAAGCATCTATCTCTTACCACGCAGTGGCCACTGGTAATTTCACTTGGTCTGGATGAAGAGCTGGGGAAAACGGTTATCGCAGCACATCGGGGATCGGTCATGTGCTTTAATCAGCATCATGTCATGCTCAGGCTGTTGGGTGTACTTTGCACGGAACTGTTGCCGCTTTCTGCCTTGCTTGGACCGCTCTTGAAAATGTAGTTTTCATCGCCTAATTTATGGGCATAAACTGCCCATTAGTAAGAGTGTAAGATGATAGAGGGAACATTAAAAATGTGCTGTCAGAAAGTCTGACTTCCGTGCTGTCTCTACAAATTATTAGACATTGGATGCTGGGCATGATGCTGACCCTCACCGAGCTTTAGAGGTTTTAATAATAAAATGTAGTTTATTAATCACTATAGTCTATATTACATATAATTGCATGTCAATGTTATTTAATTATCTATATAATAAAAGGCTAATATACAAATAGACCAAACTGTGGAACAATCGGAACAACCGAACAACCGGTTGCTATAATGTGCACTGACCACCAGTGGGTGTGCGAAGAACATGGCAGGCATCGGCCATGGCAGGATGGTGGAGCAGGTGAGAGAGGTTGCCAGACCAAGGTGGGGAGCTGGTTGCTGTAATTGGAAGGATCCTCTGGTGGTTACTGAAAATTCTTTGCTCCTGCACACCACAGTCCTGCCTGGCACTTGCACACACTGCTGGCGCAGGAACCACTGCTCACACCCACTACCAATGACCGGCTGCTGCCAGCCCTGATCACCCCTGAGGGCTACTCCACTTCCCCCTGCTCCTGAGGGGCAATCGGGGCAGTAGCTGCCACTTGCACCTGCTGTTGGCCAGCCCCAATCTCTCCACACCTTCAGGGAGTGTGAGTGGGGCAGCACTGTCAGCATGTGGATGCAGCAGCAGGAGTGGGGCTGCCAGCAGACATGGGATCGGGGAGGCCACAGCGGGAGGGGCCTGGCAGGAGTGCAGAGGATGGGCTGAGACCCGTCCCTGTGCCTACCACAGCCTCAAGGCCCACAGTTCCATTCAAGGTGTAAGAATTCATGCAATGGGCCCCTAGTGTATTATAAATTAGGTATTACATATTATACATTACTTTTTGTGTGTTGTATATATTCTGTGTATGTGTATTTTCATGCGCACACACATATATAGTTCCTTTTTCTAGTTTCTTTTCAAAGCTGATGTGCTTTATCCCAGATGAGTCAATGTATCCACCCCAGTAGCATTTTTAGTCTCAGAAATCATTTCTTTTTTGCTATCAAAGCCTTGGGAAGGGACTTCAGCACCCTCTTGTTTGAATAGTCACTGCTCCTACATACCAGTGGGGCTTAGAGAATACATCCAGGTGTTTGCACTAATCCTCAATAGTAGCAGGTTTCCCAGACTTAGGAGGCTTTCACTTTACATTCACAACATCCCACGGGCAGGCTCTGAACACTGTGTTTAGTGTCCCCTGTGTTCTAGATCTAAATGTCATGCTGATGAATGGCTAAAATATTGTAGTAGGCTCCGGAAGGTAAAATTAATTATGTCTGGCCCATCAGCAAAGGCTCTACATTAGAACTAGCTCTTGCAGGTACATAGAATTATGTCAGTCACAGCAGGGGTAAAAGTAGATTCTAAGACGAGAGAATAGTGTAGGCAAATATACAGAGATGAACATTTTCTGTGGAATGTTCTGTGTAGGAAATGGTGAAAAGTCCTTGCAGTTACAGCATAGAATTTTGTCTCAAGGAGTGGATTGGTTTGATTTCGAGGGCTCAACACTGTGATGATATTTTAAGCTTTTGTTATAACTGTGTTACCTGTAAAAGATAATTGTTTTAAATAGAAACGCAAATATTAGCAAAGATCATGATGAAATATTAGGAAGGAGAAAATGAGCCACTATGCATTTAAATATACATTTTAAAAAATATTTATTTCTTAGTTTTTTAAAAATCTTTATTGTTGAAAGTATTACAGGTGTCCCCCCTTTTTCCCCATTGACCCCTTCTAGCCTGAGCCCACCCACCACCCAGGCCTTCACCACACTATTTTCTGTGTCCATGGTTATGCATATATGTATACAAGTTTTTTGGTTAATCTCTTCCCATGCACCCACCTCCATTTTCCCTCTGAGACTCGACAGTCTGTCCCATGCTTCTATGTCTCTGAATCTATTCTGTTCATCAGTTTATTTTGTTCTTCAGATTTTACATGTGAGTGAGATCATGTGAAGAGTGGTAACATTGATTGCTTGTAGGGGACATTTTAGACATATCAGAAGCCTCATCAACTGTCTTATATTTATTTCCTCTGTGATTTCTACCATACTTAAGATGAATATTTTGGATCTAAATGTAATGGGGGGATTTCAATTCCTATTTTTTTCCCTGCCCACAAACACACTGTTTTTTGACCCTTAGAATAGAATCCATGCTCATTGGTATTCAACAATTGGACTGCTGAATTTTATAGGTTGAAAAGTCTGAGATGAAATAAACGAGTTTTATAATTTACTGGTGTCATGTAAAGGAAACAATGTGAATTGTCTTGCCAGGAAGCAAGAATAATTGATTGAATAACAGAGACTTAAGAGGACAAGCTAAATATTCATTGAATAATTTAAATAAAGGGTGATGAAGGACTAAATTCATTGTTTTTAGAATATGTAAGAATTAAGAACAGATTTTTAGAAGTTGAGGAGTTGGAGAAAGTGAGGAAAACTGTGAAATGTTTAGCTTGGTTGACTGGTTAATGGTTTACTGTTAATTTGGGTAGGGGAAAAAGAATGAGTTGAAGCCATCTATTAAAAAAATGAAGTAGAAATGGGTGATTTAAGAGTTTGAGCAAAATAGAAAAGATCTGGAATAGCCTTTCTTGGTAAAATAAATTGTATCAATTGCAGCAAAAGAATGAATAAAATCATATTTAGCCTCAATAAGGTCACAGCTAAGGTCACAAAAGGACTTGATATTGACATTCGTTTTCAATGGCTTCTCATTGGCTATGACAACAGTTTTCAGTATATTTCCATGCTGGAACCTGGAGGGTCAATATCCACATCCTAAATATAACCATATCAGGCTTTGGAATATACAAAACTGGCTTTAAAATATGTAAAGCAGCATACTAGGTAGCTGTGATTTCCCCCACCTTCTATTTTTCTTTACACATCTAAATAAATGAATATGATCTTATAGCAGTGATAACTTTATATGAGTTCTATTTTACTTTAAAATAATTTCATTTCAGTTTTTATAATCCCAATCATCATTTTAGTAAATTACTTGTAATATAACTTTCTACTGGTCTTAGCACTGAAGCTTAGAACTAGTCTGTATGGAAAAGTGGTCAAACTTGTAGGCCTTTCAAACAAAACTCTCCATAGTCAGACTATATGTCAAATTCTTTCCAAAGATGATTGCAAGAGTTTCTCTCCCCATGTGGATTTATAGAACCTCTTCACTAGAACCAGAGTCTAATTTTCCTCCCCTGGAATCTGAGTGGCTTTATGATTTGCTTACAACGGATGAAATGCTGTAGAGTTACATGATTTCCAAAGCTACATCACAAAAACTCAATACGATTTCCTTATTACTCATTGGAACATTAGTTTTGGTACTTCCAAGCTGCAATAGTCCCAATTGCCTTAAGGTTGTTATGCTGCGAAGAAGCCAAAACTAGTTCATGAGCAGAGAGAGATGGTATGGATACACCTTCAGACAACGGAACAAAAAGATGCTTGGTAAATCCCCAGGTGCTCTAGCTTTCAGCGTTCCAACTGTAGGAGGGCTCAGCTGTGATCACATGAGAGAACCCAACTCATAACTACCCAGCTGAGCCCTTTGCAAATTCCTGACCAGCTGAAACCATGACAGACAACAAAATGATTTCTGCTTTTTTAAATTTTGGGGGCACTTGTTATGCAGCAATGCTAACTGGAACAGAATTCTGAATTTGGAAGTGGGGCTCTATGGAAATCAAATACCAAAACCAGTGGCAATAGATTGAGGAGGTCATCAGTAGACATTGGAAGGGTCTTGAGGAGATTGGGAGGGAAAGTCTGAGGGCTCTGAGTAGAGTGTCAGTGGGAGCCAAAAAGACTCAAGGAGGCTGGCAGGTAGGACTAATGGAAAGTGAGGAAGATTATATATATTGTGTGTGTGTGTGTTTTTAAATATGCTTTTATTGATTTTTAGAGAGAGAGAGAGGAAGAGAAAGGAATAGAGAGATAGAAACATGTATGATAGAGATACATCGTTGATCGGCTGTCTCTTGCATGCTCCCCCACTAGGGATCAAACCTGCAACCAGGCAAGTGCCCCAACCAATGACCTCAGTTCCTGGGTTGAAGCTCAACCACTGAGCACAAGGACCTGGTGGAAGATGTTTTTGAATGCTGGAGAAAAAGAGCCCCTAGTCATATGTTAAGAGAAAAATTAACAAAACTGTTGTCTGTGTTAGCATGGAAAAAAAGAAAAGGCTCCATATGAACTTTTTGATATAGCTAAAGATATTTCCAGGTATAGTCCTGCAGGTGCCACCTAGTTTTTTTCTCTAGTTAGCAATAAAATGAGAAAGGAGAGAGATGTATTAAAAATTAGCTCTTGGGGGGGGAGGTGGAGGGATTGAGCAAAATGGAAAAAAAAAGATAAAGAACTCATTGACAAGGACAACAGAATGCTGATTGCAGGGGGTAGAGGTAAAGGTGGAGGTAGAAAGGTATAGGAGGGATAAATGGTGATGGGAAATAATTAAATAAAACATTTTAATTGTAAAATAAAATGGAATTTAGAAGAAATAGAAAAGGTAAAAAGAATACTTTGTGTGTGTGTGTGTGTGTGTTTTCCAGACTGTAAAGGATTCTCAAGATAAGAAAGGAAACACAAAGATCAAATCCAGGGTGAAATTATAAGAACCATTGCTAAGACCTTAGAATGATTTAAGATAGAGCAATATTAGAAACTTTCAGACAGACACAATGATGTTTAGGTATCTTTGCAAAACTTGTAATTAAACAAGAGAGCTGTTAAGTCTCTTTAAGGTATTGTCTTACAGTTACAAAGACCCACATTAGGGAAGGGATTGTTTTGAAGATATTATTGATATAATTTGGTCACTAGTAGCTCTTTTTATCAGATTAATCTATCACATTTATTTATTTATTTACTTATTTATTTCTTTAGATTTTTTTTACTAATAAATACTTATTCAGATTATTACAGTTGTTCCTCTTTTTCCCCCCATAGCTCCCCTCCACCCAGTTCCCACCCCACCCTTTGGCTTACCCTCCCCCCACTGTCCTTATCCATAGGTATATGATTTTTGTCCAGTCTCTCCCAAACCCTCTTCATCCTTTTCCTCCTGAGAATTGTCAGTCCACTCCCTTTTTATGCCCTTAATCCTATTATATTCATCAGTTTATTTTGCTCATCAGATTTTTAATTCACTTGATTTTTAGATTCACTTGTTGATTTTTAGATTTACTTGTTGATAGACATGTATTTGTTGTTCATAATTTTAATCTTTATCTTTTTCTTCTTCTTCCTCTTCTTAAAGAATACTCTTAAGCATTTCATATAATCCTGGTTTGGTGGTGATGAACTCCTTTAGCTTTTTTTTTTTTTTTTTTTATCTGTGAAGCTCTTTATCTCACTTTTAATTCTGAATGATAGCTTTGCTGGGTAGAGTAATCTTGGTTGTAGGTTCTTGCTGTTCATCACTGCATATATCTTGCCACTACCTTCTGGCCTGCATAGTTTCTGTTAAGAAATCAGCTGACAAACGTATGGGTGCTCCCTTGTAGGTAACTAACTTTTTCTCTTGCTGCTTTTAATATTCTTTTGTCTTTTGCTCTTGGGATTTTAATTATGATGTATCTTGGTATGTCCTCTTTGAATTCCTTTTGTTTGGGGTTCTGGGTGTTTCCTGGACTTATAAGTTTATTTCTTTTACCAGGTGGGGGAAGTTTTCAGTCATTATTTCTTCAAATAGGTTTTCAATATCTTGCTCTCTCTCTCTTCTTCTGGCACCCCCATAATTCGGATGTTGGTATGCTTGAAGTTGTCCCAGAGGCTCCTTACACTATCTTTATATTTTTTGGATTCTTTTTTCTTTTTGCTTCTTCATATTTCAAATATTTGACTTTTCTTGGGATCCTCTAGTTTCCTGTTGGATCGCTATTTATTATTCTTTATTTTAGTGAGTATATGCTTACTTTATAGTTGGTCTTTTTTCATTTCAAGGGTCACACTAAATTTATCGGCAGTTTTTAGAAGATTCTTGAGTAACCTTATAATCATGGTTTTGAACTCTATATTCAGTAGTTTGTTTTCCTCCATTTCTTTCATTTGTGACATGTTTCTTTTTCTGTTTTTGGTTGCTTCCCTGTGTTGATAGCGTGGCTTTGTGTGCTAGGTGTCCTATAGGGCCCAGTAGCTCAGACTCCCCAGTTACCTGAGGTGGACACTCTAGGTGCATTCCTTTGTGGACTGTGTGCATAGTCTTGTAGTTAAGCCTTGATTGTTGTTGGTATCACTGGGAGGAATTGACCTCCAGGCCAATTGGTTATGAGGATCAGTTGTGTTTACGATGGGAGAACTTCTGTGCTGGAGACATCTTATGGGACAAGACTTTCTTTACTGGGGCTTTCGCACTCACTGAGTCTGACCCATGAGTGTGTCTTTTACGGATTTGAAGAGTAGTAGTCTGGATGGTATCTCTCTGACCACTGGGTACAATGGCTCTTGGATCTCCAAGCAGGAGTTACAGAGAGATCTGCAGATTCCTTCTCTTTTTTGGGGTTTGGAGGTGCCTATATGAGGCCTAGCCGTGAAGCAATGCAAGCTGCTGTTGAGCCTTGGGTCTTACTTTGGAGAGTCTGGGGCTCTTTGACCCAGCTGCAGTAAGTTAGGTTTCAGATGGCAAAGGGCCATGCCATTCATATGCAAAAGCCTCTGCACACAAATTGGGTGGGGTGGGGTCTCAGGGAATCACCAGGGTGGAGCAAACAGCAATGGCTGACTGTCAGCCCTGCCTGGAAGAGGTCCTGTGTCTCTATGTCCCACAGCACTGTACAGGAACAACGATGGCTGCAAGCACCTTTGAAAGAAAGCCGCCCTCAAGTTCCACCCGATGTCAGACAGTTCATTTTCTCCCCATATGAGTTTGGATCCCCAGAGTCCCTCCTGGAACTGAAGTTCAGAACAATCAGGAGCTTCTGTCTCCCTCCCGATTGAAAAAGACAACAGCATAACTCAGTTGCCAGCCCTTTCTGCGCACACACACCTCTGTGCCTCAGCACTTCACTTCTGCACCTCCGCTCTTCCTCCAAGTCTCAGTGTGCTTCCCTCTTTCCTTCTAGTTGTAGAATTTCCACTCAGCCAGCCTTCCTGTGGTTCTGGATGATACTCGGTTTGTCTTTTAGTTGTAGTTTTGAAGTGGTTGTGTGAGACAGCAAGTTCAGGTGTTTACCTATGCTGCTATCTTGGTTTCTTGATCACTTTTAAAATTATCCTGATTACTCTGAACTTGTACTTGCTTTGACAACATGTGTTTCATTCATTCTGAGTTATCTTACCTGCACAGATTGAATCATTTAGTTTCAAGAAGACTAGGCCTTTGCTGGAGAGCAGTAATAAGATTGAATCAGGATGCCTACTGACTGAATACTGGACGAGTTACTTTAAATGAGCATTTGAGTAGAATAGGATGACACAGAAGCTACTTGTCTCCCTTTTGTCTTACCAGAAATTAACATTTTCTTTTTACAAAATGTTATGTTTGCATTGATATTTCTAATTCAACTCTCTTTGTTATACTGCTAAGATGCCTTTTCCCCCCCAATGGTACATTGAGTGTCATACCAAAGCAGGTGTCCAATGGCAGTATTATTTCAAGAAGTCTTCATTTCATCTTTCTTGCAATGTCATCTTTTCTCAGGGTTTTGGAGTTGGCTTTAAAGAATATATGCCCTTGCTTATCAGGATGATCTGAACACCAAATGAATGATGGGAGGGAGATATCTCCATGTCCTGCCAAAGGAACACCAGAAATGTATAGGAAGTATAGTAATAGGAAACAGAAATAGATACAAAGTCTTTAAGATTTTGACTATAATCGTATTTATTTATTCAGTTATTTATTTATTTTTACAGATAGAAAGAAAGGGAGAGAGAAAAAAATTGATTTGTGGTTTCATTTATTTATGCACTCATTAGCTGATATTTGTATGTGCCTTGATTAGGGATGGAACCCACAACCTTGGTGTATCAAGATAATGCTACAAACAACTGATGCCACCTGGCCAGGGCTATAACCTTATTTTTGAAGAAAAGACTTTTTATTGTTAGAGTAGTTTAAGGTTCACAGCAAAAACTGAAAGGTACGGAGCTTTCTAATATCCCCTGTACCCCTACACATGCATAGCTTCCCTCATCAACGTTAAGCACTAGAGTGGTACATGATGAACCTATATACCTTTATTATCCTATCTAATAAAGAGGGAATATGCTAATTGACCATCACACCCACACAAATATGGCGGCGCCTACAGCCAATAAGGAGGGAATGTGCTAATTGACTGCCACACCCCTAAAGATGGAGGCAACCACAACCACAAGATGGCAGCACCCAATCCCCCCAGTCTCCCTGGGGTGGCAAGTGCATGGCACAGCTGGGCCCGCCCCATGCAGTGCCCGAGTGCCTTCTGCCCCTCAGCTGCCCAGGGCCAGCCCGAGGCACAGGCAAGTCTCAGATGGCAAATGCCCAGCCACCCAGGGCCACCCAAGGCTCAGGTAACCAGGGCCGGCTGAGGGTTGTGCTGCTGGCAGTGGCAGAAGCACAGGTCTGATGGGGGCATTGCCTTCCCCTGATCACTGGGTTGCCTCCTGCTCCTGAGGGCTCCTGGACTGTGAGAGGGGACAGGCTGGGCTGAGGGGCCCCCTGCTTCCCAATGCATGAATTTTCATGTCCCTGGCCTCTTAAAGTCCATAACTTATCCTAGGATTTACTTTTAGTCTTGCACATCCTGTCATTTAGACAAATGTATAAATGACATGTATTTATTATTATAGAATCATAATTATAGTGTTTTAATTATGCTAAAAACTCTCACTTCCCTGTTTTTTCATATCTCCCTGCAACCTTAACCCCTGAACATTACTGATTTATTTTATTATCTCCAGAGTTTTGAGTTCTAGAATTCCATAGTTGAAATCATTAGATGTGTGTGTGTGTGTGTGTGTGTGTTTTATTTTGGCTCTTCACACTTAGTAAAATGCACTGAAGGTTTTTCTAGGTTTTTTATCATGGCCCAATAACATATTTTTTTGTGTTGAAAAATAATCCATTATAGGAAAGTATCACAGTTTATTTACCTATTCACCTACAGAAGGGCATATTGATTACTTCCACATTTTAGCAGTTATAAAGAAAGTTATTTAAGCATCTCTTTGCAGGTTGTTGTGTACATATAAATTTTGAAGTCCTTGGGTAAATAACAATGAGCATGATTGCTGAATTTAATATAAGAGTATTTCTAGTTTTATATGAAACCACCAGACTGCCTTGCAAAGTCTCTGTACCATTTTGCATTCCCACTAGCAATGAATGAGAGTTTTTTGTTACAACCCATCTTCACCAGCATTTGATGTTGTTATCTGTGTTCCATATTTTTGGACATTCTAATAAGTATGTGGTAGTATCTGCATGCTATTTTAATTTCTCTGTTGACATATGATATAGAGCATCTTTTTATTTATTATTATTTAAAAATATATTTTTATTGATTTCAGAGAGGAAGGGAGAGGGAGAAAGAGATAGAAATACTAGTGATGAGGAAGACGCATTGATCAACTGCCTCTTGCATGCCCCACACTGAGGATCAAGCCCGCAACCCAGGCATATAGCCTGACCTGGAATCGAACCGTGACCTCCTGGATCATAGGTCGATGCTCAACCACTTAGCCACAACGGCCAGCCATGGTACATCTTTTTATGTGCTTCATTTCCATCTGTATATCTTCCTTGCTGAGGGATCTGTTAAGGTATTTGGGCCATTTTTTAAATCAAGTTGTTTGTTTTCTTATTGTTGAATTTTGAGTTTTTTGTATATTTTGGACAATAGTTCTTTAGCAGATGTGTCTTTGCCAATATTGTTTCCCAATCTATGGCTTGTCTTCCCCTTTTCTTGAGATTATCATTACAGAGCAGAAGTACTTAATCTTGATGAAGTCAGCTTGCCTACTACATCTTTCATAAATCATACCTTTGGTGTTGCATCTAAAAAGTCATCACCATACACAGGTTCATCTAGGTTTTCTTCTGTGTTATGCTCTAGGAACTTTATAATTTTTAATTTTAAATTAAGGTCTTTTGAGTCAACTTTTGTGAAATGTATAAGGTCTGTGTCTTGATTTTTTTTTGCATATAGATATCTAGTTTGACCAGCTTCATCTTCTGAAAAGATTGTCTTTGCTCCATTATATTGCCTTTGCTCCTTTATTGAAGATCAGTTGACTCTATTGATGTTGGTCCATTGTTGACTTTTTTTTAAAGTATATATTTTGTTGATTTTTTACAGAGAGGAAGGGAGAGGAATAGAGAGCCAGAAACATTGATGAGAGAGAGACATCGATCAGCTGCCTCCTGCACGCCCCCTACTGGGGTTGTACCCACAACCAAGGTATGTGCCCTTGACCGGAATCGAATCTGGAACCCTTCACTCTGCAGGCCGATGCTCTATCCAATGAGCCAAACCGGTTTCGGCCATTGTTGACTTTTTTATTTTCAGTTTTGGAGGGGTTCTTTTTATATATGCTTTAGATCAGAGATTGTTTCTTCAGCTGTGTCCAGTCTGCAAATTGTTCATTTTTTGTTACAGTGTTTAGCATTTTGAGTGTCTTTTCTTAGGATTTCCATCAGTTTGCCTACATTACCCATGTATTCTTGCATGCTATTTACTTTATTCATGAGAGCTCTTAATATATTAATCATTCTTGTTTTAAACTTTTGTCTGATAATTCCAACACTCCTGCCATGTCTGGTTCTGATGCTTGCTTTGCCTCTTCAAATTGTGTTTTTTTGTCTTTTACTATTCCTTATATATTTTTGATAACCAGGCATGATGTACAAGATAATAGGAAGTGCTGTAAATATGTATTTAGTAATATATGGTGTTAAGCTATGGGTCAAGTGGAAGAGCTCTACTATCTTGTGATTGGTATGTCTCAGTTTTCAGTGAGCCTACGCCTCTTGACAGTGAACTTCACAAATGTTTCTTAGTATTTTCCCACCTCCCAACCCCCTATTAGTTAGAACAGGTTAGTGGATTTCTGTTTTGTTTTGAAGTTTCAACATTTGGGTTAGTTTGGGATTTATTGAATATTAACTTTGACTAAATGCAGTACCATTTTCAGTCACTGTGTTTCAGTATTGAGTACTTAATACATTGAAATGATCTCACTTTCTTTAATGTCTCTAATTTGTTTTACTTTCTTTATTTTTGACAATATATATGCTGGTCCAAACCACATTTCTGACCTCCTGAGCTAAAATGTTTGCTTCTTCTCCCTATGGAACAATAGACAATTTTTGTGCTTGTAAGTGAGATGCTTGAGAATGTTGTGAATTTGTATAGGCAAATAGCGTGATTAGCATTTGCAAGGAGTATCTGTACATTTTTAAACACGTTTAACCAGTTGGTGTTGGTTAGCTTACCTCAGTGTTACCTAGAAGGACATAGACAGTGCTACCTGCAGTAAAGATTTTATAGTTTCTAATTTGTCTAATAGAATAAGTCATGTTTCATTTCTAAAGATACCATTGTACTTGCGTTCATTCAGGTAGACAAACCTAGGCAAACATTGACTAGATTTTTCATTGACATCAATTATGTTTAATTCAGGGAACATGTTTAATAATTAAGATTTCCTTTAAATAGGACTATCCGGATGCTACTAGAAAAATAAATGCAGAGAAAGACCGTTCAGAGACAGACATTGCCCACTTTACAGTCTTAGAGGAAAAGGAGAAGGTCCTTTGTCATCAACACAGGGACAAAAATTGCAGCTTTGTTTTAATTCGTGACTTTAAATATTGTGTGTGTTGGGAGTGTAAAGTGTGTGAATGAAAGTTATCAAGTAATGAGTCCCATTATTCCAGGGGGAATCCCTCCAACTAGAGTGACATCCTTGATGAGAGAAAGAGTGTTTTCAAAACCACTGTGTGTGTGTGTGTGTGTGTGTGTGTGTGTGTGTGTGTGTGTGTGTTGGGGGAGGGCAGCTCGTAGGCACTTGCTATTTTTTTTCCAATATATTATAATTTGTCAGACTGCCAATTTACTCAAGAGTTATTTTGTATTGCCCAGAAAAAAATACGTTTTGTTTACACTCTAGAAATGTAGGCATCATAAAGAGAAAGTATGTTTGTGAAATTCTCTTTAGACATTTAAATCTTTAGTGACAGCAAAGAGGAAAAAAAACAGCCACCAAAACGAGAAAGTTCTGCCCGGGTGAGCAAGCACACCATGACTGTGGTCGGCCTCCCCCTGTGTTTTCCTTGATAAATCACAGGCAGTTCTTTGTCTCTATATGTTGGTAGAAAAAAGGAGAAAAAAAATACAAACAGGCTGAATGATTCTTTTTAAAAAAAGTGAATGTAGAGATTTTTAAAAAATTTCTAGGCAGCATGTGAGTTCGTATTATTTCACCGAGTTTGGCTTTTCTCTCTCTGTTCTTATAAAAGGGTTTCTGTTGTCATTTTCCTGAGCTTTGATGCTGAGGTGTGCTGACTCCCTAGGATGACTTTCCCATCAGCTCTAGTCAAACAAGGCTCCCGTGGATCTGCTACGACATCCGGCAGCTTCCTTGACACTCCCTGGCTTTGATACTTGCTTCCCTTCGGGTTCCTGGCTGAGAGGAGGAGGGTGGCACCTGTCACAGATCTGGCTGGGAAGGTGAGGTGCTGTCGCATATCCTCTAGGGAGGCAGATCCAGGGGAGCTGAACGCACAGGGACTTGTTGTCAAGTTGGTTGACAAACATGAATCATCAGTGGAGATTTAGTGCATCCGGGACAAAAATAAAACAAGAACTCATTTATCCTTTCGGCTAAGAAGCGTTTCCATGAAAGTATCAAGTATTCATCGGCAAGTCATTTCTTGAGCAGTGCATATACCCAAGATGCGGTTCTAGATCCACTGAAACCTGTGAAAAGAATAAGATAGATAGGAAACTTCAGCCCAAGATGCAGTTCTAGATCCACTGAAACCTGTGAAAAGAATAAGATAGGAAACTTCAGCTGAAGGAACTTTCAGTCTTCTAGCAGAAATAAGACTTTTGTGATTGACCACATTCTCAGATGTGAATTGCCACCCAGGGAGCGCAGAGCATCAGGGGCATCGGGAAGTCTTTACAACTTAATGATTTTCTGGAGTTTTCCTCTCTTTCATGAGTAGGTGGTTCAATTGCAGGAAGAGGAAAACTAACACAAATGGCTCAAAGGAGAAAGAGAATTTCGTGGTATAAATAACTGGAAGTCCAGGGCATGATGAGATAGATGGCTTGCAGGCATGGCTTATGGGGACTCACATTTCTGTGATTCTTTCCCATTCTTATGAGCAATACGTAAGACAATGAATGAAAACATTGCACACAAATAAATAGTTAATAAGTAGTAAAAAAAGAGTAAATAGTAAAAATAGTTAAATATTTTATAGATATTCACATATTTAGCATAATATTTTTAATATTCATGACTATCTTAACATTCCTCAATTAATTTTTAAATTGTTGGAATCATGTGGCAGTACAGAAATGTGTGTGTGTTTTTTAATATATTTTATTGATTTTTTTTACAGAGAGGAAGGGAAAGGGATAGAGAGTTAGAAACATCGATGAGAGAGAGACGTGATCAGCTGCCTCGTGCATGCTCCCTACTGGGGATGTGCCTGCAACCAAGGTACATGCCCTTGACCGGAATCGAACCTGGGGCTCTTTCAGTCTGCATCCCAACGCTCTATCCACTGAGCCGGTTTTGGCAGTACAAAAGTTTTGAAATGATAGAAATTTTACATAAAAATAATGAAACACTTTATTGAGTCAAATTGTATTTGTAATATCCACATTTAAAAAAGCATGCACATATTTATTATTTGGAGATGGAGATGGTTATATATATATATATATGTATATATATATATATATATGTATATATATATATATATATATATGTAATCCCACCTTCACAAATAATGAGAGGTTCGTGGCCAGCCTCTCGTGAGCCTCAGGGCTCATTGCTTTTGCTCATTGAATGAGGACTGGGGGTCAGCATCAACCTTTCAACCTTGATCAAGGAGGCTGCCCTTTCCTCAGGCACTGAGCACCCCTAGACAGGGTGGCCCAGGAGCCTCATCTCTAGGCCTGGTGCCTGGCACCATGAGAACCCCTTCCTCAAACAAGAGCAGTGCCTGATGGGGCCGCTTCCTGTCATGTCCATCCACATAGTCATCCCACTCTGCCCGTTAACACTTCTTTCTTGTTCAGAGTAGCGACGCTGCATAAAACTAAGCTGTGTAGTGTGCTGCTGGGCTGGTGATTAGAAACTTCCAACTTTATGTCTCCCAGCGGAACAAAGTAGGCCTGCTGGCCTTTAGTGGTGCCACAGAAGAAAGGCACATTCAAGGTGAGTTTGGGAGCTATCTTATATCTTTGGATCCGTAAGGGTTTATGTGATGTGTTAACTGAGTAGAGACGGCTATTAACTTTAATATGGAAAATTACAGGGACAATTCTAGGAATTAAATAATGTAAGACAGTGTAACAACTGATTTTTTCCAATGAGCTATCTATATATTAAGCATTATATTCAGTGTATCAGAAATTTTTAAAAAGTTTAAGATAGTTCCTGCCTTTAAAGAGATTATATTTATTATATGATATTCTTTAATGCAGATAACGGTTATTCAAATGCCTATAAGGTAGCCAATGGCAAGTATGAAAAATGTGTGGAAAAATGTTATAGAGCTTCTTAGAAAAGCA
The DNA here is from genome assembly GCA_004026805.1 of Lasiurus borealis. Classification (NCBI taxonomy): domain Eukaryota; kingdom Metazoa; phylum Chordata; class Mammalia; order Chiroptera; family Vespertilionidae; genus Lasiurus; species Lasiurus borealis. Next base: position 22,365 of record PVJN01016823.1, on the reverse strand, counting down.
ATAAATCAGGAAAGCTTCATGCAGAAGGTGTTATTAACATTGAGAAATATGTAGTGATCTGAGAAGAAACTGACCACTCTAGGTTGGTAATCCTATATAATAAAAGGGTAATATGCAAATTGACCAAACTGTAGAATGACCAGTCACTATGACATGCACTGACCACCAGGGAGCAGGTGCTCAATGCAGGAGCTGCCCCTGGTGATCAGTGCGCTCCCACAGGGGGAGAGCGGCTTAGCCAGAAGCTCTGAGTCCAGCTCACTGATGGGGAGCACAGCGGCAGTGGTGGGAGCCTCTTCCACCCCCACAGCAGTGCTAAGGCTGTCTGATGACAGCTTAGGCCCACTCGCTTAAGCCAGTGCTCAGCAAACTCATTAGTCAACAGAACCAAATATCAACAGTACAATGATTGAAATTTCTTTTGAGAGCCCAATTTTTTAAACTTAAACTTCTTCTAATGCCACTTCTTCCAAATAGACTCACCCAGGCTATGGTATTTTGTGGAAGAGCTACACTTAAGGGGCCAAAGAGCTGCATGTGGCTCGTGAGCCACAGTTTGCCGACCATGAGCCTAAGCTGGCAGTCGCACATCCCCTGAGGACTCCTGGACTTTGAGAGGGAGCAAGCCAGGCAGAGAGACCTCCTCCTACCCCTGAGTGCATGTATTTCATACATCGGGCCTCTAGTAAAAATTATAATAAAAAAAACAGGTTTAGGAAATTGCAGAGTGGTCTTGGAGAATAGAAAATAGTTTTACCTGTTCTGGAGTTTGAAAGATCACCTTAACATGTGTACATACAGGGTGAGGCAAAAGTAGATTTATAATTGTGAATATGCAAAAAATCCCAGTTTATTTTTGTATTATTTATTAACTATTGTATTATTTTCTATACAAACAAAAGAGCATTAGTTTCTAATATTTGAAACAACTACTTTTGTCCCACCCTGTATACACAAATATTTCTGAACTCTACATACAACATATTAATGTAGAATGTCTGGAGATGAAACCAAATAGTCTCTTGTTCTTTAAACTCCTCAGTTTAAAATCTGTTTGAGCATGGGCTGTGTATGGGAGGATATCAAGAGATAATATTGGAATTTAGGTCGGTGGGAGACATATTGTGGAGTTTGATTTTTTTCCAATAAGCTCTTATTAAGTCACCACTAAAAGTTTGTGTTCTGAATTGTAATAAACTTACACTTTGTAATGTACTTGCACATTAGGGATGCAAAGATAACTCAGCTAGAATTCCTGCACTCTGAAGACCCATGTTTTCATAAATAAAATAAACACATACCTAATGACACTTAGAGACAGAGTGTGATATATGGAAGTATCAGAAATTCCTACTATACTTCAAGTATCAATCAATCATTTCTTGATTCACTCATTTGAGCTGTCTAGCTTCTAGGTGATGGAATGAAAACCTAATTGAACATAATGGAAGTCCTTTGAAAACTGATGAGCACTATAAAAATTTGTCCAGAATGGTTTTTAAAAAGAAGAGAAACTGTAGACGAGGACAAATTAAACGGTTAGTTATTGAAGAACTCTAGATGAGATGCTTAAATTTTGTTTCAAGTGGTAGCCAACAATGAAAAATTCCAACAAAAGACCAGAAAAAGGTTGTTCTGCAGTATAAATGGGATGGTAGTGAAGTGGTGTTATTGATGGTTTAATTGAATTTTTGATGAAGAGCCGAAGAGTACAATCTGAGCCTCATAGATCTAGGGTAAATACTTGCTGACCTTGCACAGCGAAAGGAAAAAGAGCAACTTTTCAGTGTGGTGTGTGGACATCTGAATTCAACAGATTGATTGCAGAGGAGCAACCTAGAGAAATGAGGTTTCGGCTTCAATCTCTAACATGTGTTTTATCTTTGATTTGTTCCATGCTTAAAGACTGAGTTCCAAGCATCGACACATGTCTTTAATGTGGGCAGCAATAATAATAAGAGAATGGGAATGGAGTAACACAGATCCACCTGCACTCTGGGGAAAAACTAACCCCCAATCCATGCACCAGTTAGGTTAATTTCCAGAGGATAACTCAATTACTAGTACTCTCAGTATAAAGCTACATCTTAATTACATATTGAAGCACAGGACAAAAATTAGGAGTATACATTTTTATTGCGTTCTCTGGTTTTAAAAATACTTTTTTATATGTTATCCCTCAGTTAACCTGGGCCAAGGAGCTGAGCTGACTCACATGAATGAAGTTGATGAAATATTTGTTTCTACCTGAAACATAGTAGGAATTTTTCTCTGCTACTCCCTTATATCATCCTCTGTCTTTTAGTATGATTAGTTATGTTTCTTAATCACAGAAGGCTGAGTTACCAAAATGCAGAGATTCTATCCTTTGCATCCTTTAATATATCTAGCATAGTATTTTTCAGTGTTGATGTTTAATGAATGTTTATTGATATGAATAAAATTTAATACACAAATTATTTAGTCATTGATGAAAATTGGCAAAGATGCTGAGAGACCGGTTCTCCATACAGAAATGAGTATGGCTAACATATTCTAAGAGATTTGAATGTTGTTGCATTATTTAATGCTAGCAATGATTTTATTAGATAGGCATTATCGTTGTTCTGATTATAACAGCATTGAAACTGAGGTGCAAAGAGATTAAACACCTCTCCCAAGATTAGCAAGGAAAAACGTAACACAGCCAAGATGCACACTTAGCGTGATGTCAGGGGCTGAGCTCTGAGCCACTTTGCTGTTGCTCGAGTTGATTCTATCAGCGTGACTTTTATAGCTGTGATAAACCCCTGTATTTGTGAGGTGCTCTCTACAATATGGAGACCCTTGATGTTATCTAAATGCCATCCCAAAGCAACTGTGGAAGGTTAGCAGGGCAAGTATCATCTTTATACTACAGGTGAAGAAACACAACCTCAGAGAGGCTATGATTTCCCCAGAGCCAGAGAGCTCATAACTGGAAGAGCCCGAACTAGAATGATGCTCTTATGATTCTACTTCAATTTATTTTCCTCCTTTGTATTCTGGGGATAATAATGCCCATATTGTAGTGTTGTGTGAGTAGTCTAAGGACCTTCCCACAGGATATGCATCCAATAAATGTTTCTTCTCAGCCAATATTATACCATGCTACTTTTATATTACATGATGGTTAATATTTATAACATCTTTTACAACAGAAGCACATTTCTCTCTCAATATTGGGTTTAGAATTCTTTAATACCTCCACTTGGGTAAAGTTTTATTTTTCTTTATTATACATCTATTTTTTTCATTTCCATGATCAAGCTCTGCTATTAATGATTCCATTTGATCTTTGATCATACTTACATTGGAGATATAAATATAAATTACTAAAATTACACTTCTAATTCCCTCTTCATGTCCTGCCTCTATAATGTTCTAAAGTCAAAATTTGTAATAACTGGTATAAACTGTAGTAACTTTGCATGATTTATTTTGTTGTAATCAAGATTGTGGTATTAGCAAAAGAATAGACAAGGAGATAAATGAGACAGAATAGAAAGCCCCAAAATTGAACCAGATACACAGAGTCAACTGAACTTTGACAAAGGAGCAAAGCAATCCAATAAAGCAAAAGAACTCTTTCTAGAAAATAGTAATAGAATAACTGGACATCCATAAGTTAAAAAAAATAAAAAGATCCAACACACACACATATATATATAACACTCTTTATTAACTCAAAATGGATCATGGAACTAAATGTAAGATGTAAAACTACAAAACTCCTAGAAGATAACGTAGGAGAAAACCTAGATGAACTTGGATATGGAAATGACTTTTTAGATACAAAAACAAAGGCAGAATCTATGAAAGAAGTAATTGATAAGCTGGACTTCATTAACTTTAAAATCTGCTCTTGAAAGACAATGACAAGAGAATGGGAAGACAAGCCACGAATTGGGAAACGATATTGGCAAAGACACAGCTGCTAAAATAGACAAAGAACTCAAAACTCAAAAACAAGAAAACAAAAATCTGATTTAAAAATTGGCCAAAGGCCTTAATATAAAAAAAAATATATAGATGGTAAGTAACATATGAAAACATATTTCATAGCATATGTCATCGGGGTACTAAAACAGCAAGGTGATACCACTGTACACTTATGAGAATGGCCAAAAACCTGGAACTCTGGCAACATAAAGTGCTGCTGAGGATGAGTCAGGCGGGGGTGGGGAAGCAAATAGAAACTCTCATTCATTGCTGGTAGGAAAGCAAACATGGTCCACTTTGTAAGATGGTCTGGGGGGGCTCTTACAAAACTAAACATACTCTTACCACACAATCCATCAATCATGCTCCTCAGTATTTAACCACAGGAGTTGAAAACATGTCCACACAAAACCATGAGCTTGCATGTTTACAATAGTGATTATTTATTCAGAATGTCAAAACTTAGATGCAACCAATATGTTCTTCAATAGATAAATACATACCTAAATTGTGATTCTGTACATTCATACAATGGAATAACATTCAGTGCTAAAAGAAAAAGATTTGCCAAAACTGGTTTGGCTCAGTGGATAGAATGTTGGACTGCGGACTGAAAGGTCTCAGGTTCAATTCCGGTCAAGGACATGTACCTTGGTTGTGGGCACATCCCCAGTAGGGGCATGCAGGAAGCAGCTGATTGATGTTTCTAACTCTCTTTCCCTCTCCCTTCCTCTCTGTAAAAAATCAATACAATATATTTTAAAAAAATAAAAGAAAAAGATTTATTGAGGATGTAAGGCCTGGAGATACCTTAAATGCATATTACTAAGTGAGAGAAGCCAATCTGAAAAGACTACTTAGTGTATCGTTCCAACTCTATGACATTATGGGAAAGGTAAAATTATGGAGACTGTAAAAAGATCAGTAGTTGCCAGGGAGTTTTCCTCTGGCCACCTTTATGAAAAAGGAAGTTTCCAGAAATGAGTAAAACATAAACTATTATCTTTACCTTTAGATAATAGATGCTTTTAGTCTTTCTGATACTAGTGATAAGTTGATAAATATTTAAATTCTCATATGGTTTATTTTGTAACTGCAAAAACTACACAAACACACACAAATTGCACTATTTATGAAGCTTCCATTGAGATAAAAAATAATCTATGATTTGGGATGAAGAGACCACATAGCAACTCCACTTAAAGAGAAGATTTCTCATGAATCATGACTGGTGAATATTTTTTCTTAAATTATATTATTTACAGATGCGCAAACCTAATAAACTTCATATGCTTAAGTCTTCATATGACTATAAAACAAAACACATTTGGAAATCAGATGTAAATAATATCAATGCCAATACTGTTCCTATAAAAACTGAAAATATAATTTTAATATGACTGAAGTCTGAAATGATCTCTTGTGGGAAGCATTTTTGTGGTTGTGGAAGTGAATGGTATTATATAGGTTGTGTTAAATTCAGTGGAACTAGGTTCTCCCGTTTTGTGCTTTGACATGATATGATGCAAATGCTCCTATTTTGTTTTGTTTTGTTTTGTTTTATTTTATTTTAGTCCATGCTTTTCTCATGGACTTCAACCCAATTAGTGCTTCTTGGTGCCATTTAAACTGGAAATACAGGTGCTTTTGAGGGTATACAAATTGCCTTGCAGCAGATGATTTAAATGTGCTCATTTTAATTTTTTTAGGTTATCAAGGAAATAAGAGCCCCCAGGTTAAAAAAAAAATTCTCAGCATACCCTTTAATGTTAAAAAATATTATGATTTTTTTCTAGACAAATGATATAATGATTAGTAGAAAGTTATTTTCTTACATTTCCATATGCCATTCATTTCTTCTTATTATTAGATTAGAGGCCCCATGCATGAAATTCATGATGGGGGCAGGTGGTGTCCGTCAGCCCAGCCTGCACCCTCTTGAATCTGGGGACCACTTGAGGGATGTCCCCCATAGGAATTGGGCAAAAACTGGCAATTGGACATCCCTCTGGCAACCTGGGACTGCTGGCTCCTAACTGCTCACCTGCCGGCCTGATCGTCCCTAGCCACTCCAACCCCCTTTGCGCGAGCATAATTGCCCCCAACTTCCCTCTGCCTTGCTGATCTGCTCACACCCAACTGCCTTCCTGCGGTCTGCTCTGCTCTCCTCCAACTGCTCCCCACTTGCTGGCCTGCTTGCCCCCAACTGCCCCCTCCCACTGGCCTGATCACTCCCAACTGCCCTATCCTCCTGGCCTAATTACCCCTAACCGTCTCTGCCTGGGCCCTGCCACCATGGCTTTGTCTGGAAGGATGTCCAGAAGGTCTCCTGGTCTAATTAGCATATTACCCTTTTATTAGTATAGATTTATGTTCAAAAGCTATTAGGTAATGCAAATAGGAACTTTTATTCCTTTTATTGACTCCTAAGAAAAGTATTTAGAAGTTATATATTGAAATTGGGAACTTATCATAAACTTGTTTTACCATCATTGTATCTATAATATACAAAATGTAGTCTTATAAGTAATAATGTGATGGAAGTAGTTATTAAATATTTTGAGGTCTAGTTTACTTATAGTTTAAGTGGAAGTAAAATTGTCATATTACCTAAAGTCCTTTTTTTATTATCTAAAGTTTTTTTTTACTATTTTTTATATTTGCATCAAACTGACATGCGTTTTTATTTGACTTAATTACTTCTAACCTTTCCTATTACTTTAAATATTATAGCCTTGTGTTATGAACAAAAAAATTAAATTATTGATTTGCTAATTAAATGCATTAGTTTTGATTTTGCCTTTGCTTACCATGGTAACCTCTTATTGGCAGCCTATTAATTTTTTTTGTAATCTTTTATCATTTGAATGTCTAAATGATAAAATAAAATACAGGTATTCCTGATTATTTGTGTCAAACACAGTATGGTTTTGTGCAGAGCATTGAGAATTATTTCCTACTTTTGCTATTTTGATAAATGGTAACGTGATTTTTTATTCACACAAAAGCAGGTTTACAACTATACAGCTGTAGTCTTTGGCATAATACATTTATATTTTATTTCTGTAGTGAATTAACTTAGTTGAGTAACTTGACAAATGCAAGTAAAATTAATATTGCAAGCTTAATAAGTATATAGGCTTCACCTAAAACCTTGGCCAGCTCAGGTCTATAGGCACCTGACATGAATCAAATTGATTTGTCACCTCTAGAAAATAAACATTTTCATGGTGGCTTCATTTAGTACAGATAAGGAGCAGGCTCTGTAGGTGGGTATTCTTGTTGAAGATCACTTTACAGATATTCAAGACTGCAAATTTGTGCATTTTAGGGGAATGTCGATAATATTCTTCCCTTTAATGATGTCTGCTATGCTGGCAATCAATGAACATATATGATCATTAGTAAAATGAGAACCTTGATTTGTTTATAATAACAATGGTTCTTAATGGGGAGCAAAATAGTATTATTTTGCCACTTTTAATAGTACGTATATCGATTGGCTTCTATATCTAGAGACTGGCATTTCCCCTGCCAGTATTTTCCTACCCTGACTTCTGTTTTGAGGTTCTTAGCATCTCTCTTTTTTTTAAAAAAATATATTTTATTGATTTTTTACAGAGAGGAAGGGAGAGGGACAGAAAGTCAGAAACATCGATGAGAGAGAGACATCGATCAGCTGCCTCCTGCATGCCCCACAGTGGAGATGTGCCTGCAAGCAAGGTACATGCCCCCGACGGGAATCGAACCTGGGACCTTTCAGTCCGCAAGCCGACACTCTGTCCACTGAGCCAAACTGGTCTCAGCTTAGCATCTCTTTTTAAGCAAGACATTTTCACAGTCAACAACAACAACAAAAACACAACCACCAGATACTAACACAGTGTTTTTGCAGTAACCTGACTTATTATATAGCATCTCAGGTCAACTGGGGAGATACCTCTGGTAACCTCACATTTTGAAAAATGAACTTGAGGATGAATTTGAGATGCATTTTTAAGCTTTATTAATTATATATTGTTTTCCCGTTTGTGTCTACAGTTTTTGCTATGACATCTCTCAGTGCTCCCTCCTATGTATCTACAGTGTAGCTCTTGGTCTTTCTAGAAGAGCTCCAGTGTGTGTGTGTGTGTGTGTGTGTGTGTGTGTGTGTGTGTGTGTGTGTGTGTCTTGGTATATTTATAGAGTGAGTTTTTTTCCTGTCCAAAGATGCTAACAACTTCTTCCTAAGCCAAAGGGAAGTTGGAGTTAGACATTAAGGCCTTATATTTAGAGCTTCGAGTCTGTGAGCTCCTCCAGCTGATTTGGGTTCTACTGTCTTGACCTTTCTAAGAGTTCCTGGACAAAATGATGAGGTGCTGCGTTGTATTTCACTCTCAAGGAATTGAGAGGCACAAATGGGAACAAAGAGCTGGGAGATATAAGGCCTACCTTCGCTGGGCATCTAAGTGCACAATTTTCTTGACATCACCATCTGTCACTCTGTACATTATCCTGCCCAGCTCCACATTTCTTGATCTCTCTGCGAGGTCTTTTTTTTTTTTTTTGGTCACTAAGCAAAGGGATTAAGAAAGACTCCCTTGAATTTCCATAGCTACACCCAACCCCCTTTTTAGTTCTGGCATTGTCCTTGGACACAAGATGATGAATTCAAGTACAATGATGCCATGAAGGCCAAATCTTCCTGGGAATTTCCTTAATTGCTCAGTTTAGAGCATGCATATTCTGTGTCTCTTGTGCTACATTAACGAGTCTCAGAGCATTTTCCCTCTGTATTTTCTTGGTGCACCAGCTCTTCTTGTGTTTCATCTTCTTTTGTTCAGCTTTGTTTTATTTCTGAGATTGAATTCTCAACCTTCTGAGGAGGAAGTGGCCTCACTTATTTTCCTTTATTCTCTTTCCAGGGTGAGCACAGCATGCATTTTACCTGGTATACTTGGCAATTGTGTTCTGAATAGCAGATGACTTGTTTCCTAATTGTATCATACCATGTAGCCATCTAGTTTTGTCTTTAGTAAGAGACCTCAAAAACTATGCTTTGGTAAGTAAATGCAGGACCATTAATTCCAGTTTTGGTACTCTTTTATATCTTCTGGAAATTCATATTTTACTTAAAATAGATTAAGTTCACTTAGCATATTTTATTGTGCTTTTACTTATAAACATCGAATACAGCGGTACCTCGAGATACGAGTGCCCTAACATATGAGATTTTTGAGATACAAGCCGTCGAGAGAGCGATTTTTGCTTTGAGATACGAGTAATCGTGCAGATAGGCCGGCTGCACATGACCCACCAGTTTACCGAGACTCGAGCATCTCACAGTTTCCCACGCCTCAAGGTTACGGAACGAATTAAACTCATATCTCGAGGTACCACTGTATTTAAAAACAAAAGCATAGACCCAAATCCTAAAAGAAATCTTGCAGGGTAGTTGGGTAAAGCATATTAAGACTTTGAAAAAAAAACCTAATAATACCATGCAACTCTATTTTAAAAGAACTATGAACAAGAGAAACTTCATATGTACCAAATATTATATGTAAAAGTAGCTCTGCCCTTATAATAGTGTTATAAGTGATATTACAGTTAAGCTATTCTAAGCTTATACAACTATAATGATGATAAATTCAATTAATAAGTGAAAGGAGAAAAGGAGACAACTACAAACTCGGAATCAAAAGAAGCTTGGTTATCAGAACTGGCCCCAGGAACTAGCATGTCTGTAGAGCTGAAGAGACAAAGATGAAGAAGAGGAGGGAAGAGGAAGGGAGGAGGTTCTACAAAGAAGATTAGGTGGTTCATCCTGTCTGGGTCTCATAACCCTGAGAATAGATCCAAACCGAATTCATCTCATGTTCAAGACCAGCTTGCTCAGTCTTTGGTAAGTGGAAAAGAGAATGTGCCTTGGCATTGGAAACCTACATTTGTATCATGACTCAGCCACTTTCCAGCTATGCGACCAATTACAATGCTGGAGTGATGGCTCTGCAGTCACGCCATGAGGGTTAAGGCTCCTAATAGAATGCCAGGCGCACAGAAGATGCTCGCTAACCGGTGGCTCTGAGTCTTACTGTAACTCAAATAAAGGAACTGGATCTCTTGTATTTTATATTATATTTCTGTAATCGCAAACCAATCTTTAATTAAACCTTTTATGTTTCAATATTTTTCATTTTAACATTTTGGCTTCCTTTTCCATTGCTACCACTTTTCTAATAAAAATGAATCATTTCTTAGTTGAAACTAAGGAGAAAAATAATTTTCTGTTAGAACCAGAGTTAAGTGATTCCAGAAGACAAGTTTTGGGGGGAAGGGCTATGATATCTGGCTACAAAATGGGGAAATGAAGGGAAGAGAAGAATGGTACAGAGAGTGGTCAAGTCAGGTGCAATGTCAAAATACAATTGAGCTAGTTCCTTATTTTTTTCTTTTTGATACTGTGTTGTTTGGGAATTTCAAAGTGGAGCAAATTGGTCTAGCTCTTGGGGGTTCTAGAAGGAGCTACACTTGCCTAATGTATAGGATATTAGATGCACTCAAAAGGAATGTTAAATAGGCAGAGTAGGACAGATTTGGGGGCAAGTCATGTGAGGGCATCGCAGGGCAGGGAACAAAAGCCAGAAAGGTTGTCTGTGGCAGCAATTCTTGACCCTGGGAGTATAGCACAGTTATTTTTGGTTCTTTAAAAAATAATGAGGTTTGAGTCCCACATTCAGAGACTTTTATATAATAGGTCTGAATGGAATGTGGGCATTGCTATTTCTCAAAAATGTCCCAGGTAGTTCTAAAAACCAGTCAAGAATAAGAGTCATTGGTCTAATCTAAGGTCTAGGGTGGGTGTTTTTTAGATGCTTTTCTTCCCTAGGTTAATAGAACCCAGAATCTAAGTAAAGCCTTAATTCAATGTCCATGTGCACGCATGCACCATGCCCCTCCACCCCTGCATCCAAAGCAGAGTTCTGGTGAAAATTTAATCCTGATGTTATTCCAGGTCTTTGTTGCATATGGGTAAGTGGGCAAGCTATGTGTAAAGGGATGAAGTTATTTTTTAAGAAATAAAGAAATGTGTTCTGTACTTTTTTGATCCAGTTGACTTTTTACATTGTAATCTTAGGGTTGGTAGAGAGTTAGGTATCATTATGGTTTATTTTTTGTGTAGTATAAATTTCTTCAATACCTATGACAAATGGTAAATTGGTAGAAATATATATTAACAGCTTGATATCCAGTAGGAGGTGTACAGGGGACAGCCAATTGATGTTTCTCTCTCTCCCTTTCTCCCTCTCCCTTTCTCTAAAATCAATTTAAAAATAAGGCAAAAAATACTGAGGGCTCAGCCCTCAGATATTTGAATTAGAAAGAGATCTGGAGTTTGGGACACTGGGGGATGTTCAATTGGGCATCCAGAGAGAAGAGTGTGAAAGGCATCCTTGCTCACCTGGAGATCTGGGGTTGCCAGAGTAAAAGTCCTAAACCAGGGGAATCAGGAGGTGGAGGAGGGGCCAAGAAAGGCCATTATGACTAAGGGAAGACAAACAATTGGAACACCAAACTGTATTTGCAAAGAAATTCAGAGAGATTAGGCAGTAACCTGCTCAGAAAATGTATTTCTAGTAGGAGATAATCATGCTCTGATAAGTATTATTATTATTTAGATGCAAACAGGTAGGTGTAATTAGGATGTCAATTTCCTGCTGTTAGAGCGAAAATTATAGGAGGATCCTGATGGGGCTGTGAGCTAAATAATTGGAAATGTGTCAGGAAAGATATTGAAGAGGCAGCTTCAGAATATTGTACATTCCGCTGGGTATCAGTCAATGATGCTGTGATCCAAACAGAATCAGAAAAGAGGGCGCTTAAATTCAGAGTTAAAGAGCAATAGCTCAAATAGTGCGGATACAGCAAATAAATGGCATTTGGCCTTTGTGTTTCAAGTAGCAGGAATCCTTAGAGTTCTGTAGCTAGGTAATGTATTTACATACTTAGTAAATGATTACAGCACTTTCACCGCTGGTTGTTTTGTTCCTTTGTTCATTTATTCTTTCCATTTATTCATTCATTCATTCATTTTGACTGCCTACTATGTGGCAGATTTATAGACATTGGTTAATCCTTATTCTAGAAATTGGACTTCCTTCTTTATTTAAATAGAGGCAGTATTTTGATTAGGATATTCAGATTACTTACTATTTTAATTTCCCATCCATAATCAATTATCTATTAGTTTTTAATTGTCAAAGTACATATGCTGGGAGGAGCATACTAGTAGTCAATGTATCTGGTGGTACATATATAAAGAATCCCCCTCCCTAAGTCTGTACTAGTTAGTATGTGGCCCTGGGAGAGAGCTGTGCCTTCTGTGTGCTAAGAAACTCTATGAGTTTTATTTTGAGCTTCAGTGATTGTGTGGACATTCAGCATTTCTCCTGACACGTCTTCCCTACCAGCCCCACCCTGCAGCCCCAGTGTCTCCAATGGTTTATCTCTGGTCTGAGTTGTGATTTTTCCCTTGTTCCAGTTTCCTTGAGTTTGACATTTCATTTCCTACTGACCCCGGTTTACTGTTTCACAACTAGATCATTCTGGTAGAATTTGATTCTGTGTCTGACTGAAGCAGTGTCTTTATTGTAAAGCTCCAGATGTGAAAACTTGAGAGATCTTTAACTGAGTCCTGGCGAATCACTTTCATTTAACTCTTGACACAAAAGGAATGATGCTTTTGTGTATTTCAATGCCATCACCATAAAATGTGCATTAGCAATAATACTACATGTTTTTTTTCCCCCTTAAAGTCTTACCATAAAATGTTTAGCTTAGAGTAAATGGCTTTTTGTAATCTGGAATTCTTTGACAGAATAATGGGAGAGAATAACAATAAATAATTGTAGCTAATACTTATGGAGGGTTTAACATGTGTCAGGCATGGTTCTAAGTGCCTAATGTTTTATCTGATTTGATTCTCATGATATAACAATTGAAGCACATATTGTTTAAGATAAGCAATGTTTCTGAGGTTACATAGCTGGTAAGTATGTAGGAAGCACTGCTAAAGCATATGTATGAGATATTACAAATAAACAGAAAACCCTTCATTTAAACAAATAACATTCACATTTTTATCTTTAGCTTGATACCTCCAAATTATATTTACTTTTAAACTAAATTTAAAATAATTCTTAATTTTAAAATATTAACAACTCAGTATTTTTGTACTGTAATGGATAATGTAAGTTGTAAACTTCTTCCTAACTGCAATATAAAGACCTGATTGAGAAATCTATATGTAAACAAATATTCCCTTGTTTTAGAAAAGCACATCTAATTAGAACATCATGTTGTATATGTTTATTACATATTTACAACATGCTTGGTATGCTTAGTAGACTAGAGACCCAGAAAGTTAAGTTGGAGTTTTGGAAGGGAGAGTAGTTTTATATAATTCATCACAGTACCAGTATTCTATGGTTAAAAAATTGAAATTAATCAGTTTAATATTTGGCATGATATTTTAATAAAATATGGATTTACTTGAAATATAAGTTGCTTATTGAAGTTACACTTTGGAATATAGCAATAGTTCTTTTCTCATACGTATTAAGGAACCAGTATTCTGTAGGACTGTATGCCTTGTATGTATACTTTCTGTAAAGATGCTCATTTAAAAATTTTCAAGGCCTCAAGATTTCTACAGTGTCTGAGAGCCCTGGTCTGTGTGGTTCAGTTGCTTGGGTATTGTCCCATGCACCAAAGTGTTGCTGGTTCGATTCCTGGTCAGGGCACATTTCTGGGTTGCAGACTCGATTCCTGGTAGGTGAGGGGAAGGCGAGGTACAGGAAGCAACTGATCGATGATGTTCACCTTTCTCTCTCCCTCTTTCTCTAAATATTCAATAAAAACATATTTTTAAAGGGTCTGAGACTTAGACAAAGGCTATTATAGAGTTCTTTTCAGGCAACTCTTCTTGAGAAGTCATGTTTCTTTTAATGTTTGAAAGCTTTGTATATTTAGCAGTTAGAGTTTTATTTAGAGTTTATAAGCATCTTGTGACTGATGGGTTCTACATAATTATTCAAGGACATAATAATTCACAGTGGTCAAATACAGAACATGGGTTCAAGAAATAAAAGGACCAACAGTTATAAACAAATGCTGTTTATATACAGTATAGTTTTTTTATTTTTTTAAAAAAAGGTGTCAATGAGAAATGTAAAGCTTTTAGGTCCTATCAGTGAAATAACCTAAAATGTAATAAGACTCAGAACAAGACAGTGAAATAAGTAAGCTGAAAAGAAAGATCTAAAACTGGTACTCACACTTCAATGTGCAGATTTTAAAAACAGACTCTATCATTGTATAGATCGTCTCAGGAATTCTTGAAAGGCAGACATTAGCCTGACTTAGAGAAAAGGGGAGCAAAATGGTGCCTGTGGGAAGAGATTGCTCCAAAGGAAGAATTGCTTTCAGGGGAGCAGGCCGCTCAGAGGAAATGTGAGGTACAGAGGTGGATGCCAGAGAATCCTCCTGATGAATAACCAGGGAACTACATTTGTAACAGTTAGGTGTGCTGATTCCTCTTTTTCCTCTGACTCTGCTGTACCCCACGTGTCAAGAGTATTTGTACTGAGACTAAATTAATGAATACGTGCACTAGGTACAGAGAGTTAAGAGCAAGGCAATGGAGAGTTGCTGACCGATAAAAATGAAAAGAATTCCCTTCTCTCAGACTGAAGAAAAAAGACGATGCAGAAAATCACATTCTCTTGCCCAAATCATCAGAGACAGCCTGTAACTGTATCCTCATGAGGCCTCTTGGGAATCTTAAATGCAAAGATAAACAAGCACTCAATCACCAAGGTTTGATTGACACCAAAACCATGAAAGAGTGGTACTAACTAAAATCAATAAAAGAAGAATGGATTTCTGAGAAACAGGACTAGTGTAGCAAGAAGAAAAATATTTTCCACTAAGTGTAGTAAATAATTTCAGATAAATTTGGGAGGACTTTGCATCCATAAAATTCTTGGAAATTAAAAATGATAACTGAAAAATTGAAATTTTCAAAAGGTGGAGTATAAAAAGATAAAGATGGACTGGAAGATAAAAGAAGTTCACAGAATGTAATACATAATGAAAAACAGTTTAAAAGCAGAGTAAAATGGACACATCAATAGAGAATCAAGACATTTTTGGTAAAAGATCTTGCTGAACATACCATAAAATAAATGAAGGAAAACAGCTAGTAACAAAATGTGGTGAAATGTCACAATATTAAGGCTAAAAATATAACCCAAAGATGTCTCGAAAGACAAAAGTTTTCCTACAAAAGAAGATCACTTGTTATGTTACAATGAAGAAGATTCCTTAAAATAGAAAAGAAAACTATAGGCTAATTCCACTAAAGCAGATGCAAAATTCTAAACAAACAAACAAACAAAAACTAAAAACAATCAGCAAATAGTATCCAACAACATAGCAAATTACTATTTGACTAGTAATATATTATGACATATACATCTTATAAATGCAAAAAATAACTCAATTTTTTATTAATTATCTCTCTATTGAAAAAAGCAGGAACGAAAGCATCAATTCTTAATATGAATTTCTAGCAAAGTAGGAATATACCTAATGTGTCCTTAGTCTGATAAAAGATACCTATAGAGAACCACAGAAAAGATGTTGTAAGATTGGAAACATTCCCACTAAAGCACAGAAATCCAGAACAAGACAAATATATCATTTATCATAATTACTCTTCAACATACATGGTGTTTAGGTAATGGTATAAGACAACCAAATGAATTAAAATGTTTAATTGCTGACATACCTTTTTGTATTTTCTGCACATTAAAATTATTTACATTTATTGATTGTAGAGAAAGAGAGAAATACCCATCTGTCCTCCATCTACCTCTGCATTCATTGGTTGCTTCCTGTATGTGTTCTGACTGGAGATCATTGTAATCTTGGCTCATTTTTTTTCTTTTTCTTTCTGTAAACCTTACACTGCTCTAAAAAAAATAAGTGTTTTTCAACATGTTTTTTTTAATTTAAATTTTCACTGTCGATCATTTGTATCCTCCTTACTTCAAACTATTGACAACACTGGTTATGGTCAGTCTGTACAATTTTGGCCAATTTGATATGTGTGGTGCTATCCCATTGTGGTTTTAATTTGTGTTTCCCTAACCTCTCATGAGTTACATCATCTTTCAAATGTGTCTGTTAACAATTGAAATGTCCTTTTTATGATATGCCTATTCAAGTTTCTTGTTTATTTTTAAAAGTTGTATTATCTTTATTTTTTCTTATTAATTCATATATGTTCTTTATTATATTCTGAATATGAAGTCTTTTTTTATTATACAGAGTATGGCAAAAATAAGTTCACAATTGTTAATATGGCTAATAATAAAACATAAGTACTTAAATGTAAACCTACTTTTGTTCAACCTTTTATGGGTTGCAAATATTTTGTCCTACCCTGACAATTGCCTTTGCACGCTCTTTTATTTTTAAAATATATTTTATTGACTTTTTACAGAGAGGAAGAGAGAGAGATAGAAAGTCAGAAACATTGATGAGAGAGAGACATCGATCAGCCGCCTCCAGCATGCCCCACAGTGGAGATGTGCCCGCAAGCAAGGTACATGCCCCAACCGGAATCGAACCTGGGACCTTGCAGTCTGCAGGCCGACGCTCTATCCACTGAGCCAAACCGGTCTCAGCACCTTTGCACACTCTTTATGTCACCATTTGATCAACATGAGTTCTTAATTTTAATACAGACTAATGTATTCATCTTTTCATTTTAAGTAATGCCTTTTGTATCCTGTTGAAGAAAAATTTTCTATTGCAAAGTCATAAAATATTCTCCAACTTTACCCACTTAGAAACATGACTATAAACCTTGTCACATTTACATCGACAACCCACAGAGAATTACCTTTCATGTATGGTCTATAAATCTGGTAAGCACCACTTACTGAAAGATCAACCATACAGACTGCAATTGGGAGCCATCTTTGCCGTAAATGAAGGTTCACATCTACATTGGAGAGGTTCCAAGCTGGCTGCTGTTTAAGCCTTCTGTTCTATTTAATTAGTCAATTTATCTCTTTTTTTTAAAAACTCTGACATTAAAGTTCTGAATTCCTGAAGATGTAAAGTTATTGATAACTAATAGGATACGTTTATTTTGTCCTTCCTTCAGAATGCATTTGTGATTGTTTTCCTCTATGCATTTCCATACACATTTTAGAATCTGATTGCTAATTTCCCATAACAAATCTCTTGATATTTTGAGTAGGATTATTTTAAATCTATAGATTCACTTGAGAAATTGGTCATATTTATGAGTTATCTAATTAATGAACCTGTATAATGGTACTTTATTAGGCATTTCTACTGATGCATTTATATCTTGTGGTTATGAATTATGCATTTCTTTTTTAAAATGTATTAGTTGAGCTCTGGCGGATGTGACTTGTTGGTGGGGTATCATCATGGTCACTGATTCGATTCCCGGGTCAGCGCACACCATATTAGGGGTCGATGCTTCTCTCTCTCTCTCTCCCTCTCCCTTCCTCTCTCTGTAAAATCAACAAAGGACATATTTTTAAAAATGTATTACTTGAAAACCATTTTTATGTCATGAAATGGTGTCATTTTAAAAACTAATTTTTTTTTGTTTGCTGATTTATATGAAAACATAGATGTATATGTGCCATACATATTTGGTAAAGACTGTGCATTTTATAGCTATTGGATCCAATTATTAACAGGTTTGGAAGGAATGCTGGTTATTGTATATGTTAATTTGAGTGCCATATGATAATAAAGAAAACAGCCTTTGCAGAGTCCTGTTCTTACATTTTGAGATGTACCTATTCATTTATTTATTTTACAATGAGATTTCTTATTGTTTTTTGCTTTTCAGAACCTAAGATTATATTCTGTCCCTGCAATGGCATTAGAACCCAGTTCTGGTGAGTAGTGCATATATAACCTTCCAGGGAACCAACCAGCCTCTGTGCGGCCTGTGCACCCTCTTCGGATTCTGCTTTAAATCCCCTCATAATTTATAGCCCTTCCTTGTCCTTTATTTCCTGGCCTTGGCTAGGTATTAACTTCTATTTGTTGCATTGTATCTAACAGCTTTTTTGTTTTGAAGCAGAGTGTGGAATTACATCCACTTAATCTGTCATGTTGTCAGCAGTCTTTGGCAATTATATTTTCCACATATGCTTTAACTTCCTTTTCTTCCTCCCTTTAAAAGCCTACCCAACAGGGTTTTCTCAGGAGTGAAAAAAACAATCTTAAAGATTATAATCTATCGTTCCTTATCTATGCAAATTTCACTCAGCCACCCTCTTTTATCAATAACTTTTTATTTTACTTTATTAAATTAAAGATATGCATCTCTTTTTTTTATAGGTATGATTAAACTAACCCAAGGTGGTATCAAATATCTAAAGTGGTAGCATTTCACATGGTATAATATTCATGTTGTATGTCTTTGTTAGCATGTATTTGTAATGTAAAGTGTCATTAGAAAAGAGGGAACTTGCCAAAACCGGTTTGGCTCAGTGGATAGAGCGTCGGCCTGTAGACTGAAGGGTCCCATGTTCAATTCCAGTCAAGGGCACGTACCTTGGTTGCAGGCATATTCCCAGTAGGAGGTGTACAGGAGGCAGTTGATCGATGTTTCTCTCTCATCGATGTTTCTAACCCTCTGTCCCTCTACCTTCCTCTCTGTAAAAAAATAATAAAATATATTAAAAAAAAAAAAAAAGAAAAGAGGGAACTAAACCAATCCTTTGGGCCTGTAGTTTAGCCCCAAACCTTTTCTTTGATAGGAAGAAGGATTTTTGTGGGGGCAGAAACCGATTTTGTTCCCCATAATTTTAACTGCAGAAGACTTTAGATTACATCCCAAACATTCTAGTTTCTTTAATAACCTATTATGGATTTATCATCTAAAATTTATAGAAAGCCATATTTTTGGCTCGTTTCCCCCGTTGGGGCCTTTGGGGGAATAAGTTTCACGAGCTTCCTGCCTACTGTGAAAATTAGCACTTTGCTTTTGTTGTTTTATAACCACAGCTTTCCAGGCTACCCGGGGTGCCCTTTAATTCGCCTATTACAGAATTTGGTGAACAGGATTAGAGCGGATGAACACGATTTTTTAGACTCTTGACTGTGTGAGGAAACGGACATAAAACTGTTCACAAACGTTCTTATACTGCATGCAAGTCTATATTTAAACTGCGGAAAAAGTATGACTGCTTGGAAATCTGTATTTTCTGAGCAAAAAAACATCCCGTGCTGCTAACCAAAAGCAAATTAGGCTGAGCGCTGTGGAGCAAGCAGAGCCGTTTCAGCTGTGAAATGCATTTACTGACTCAGTGCGGAGAGGAGAGGAGCAGCATCAAAGGGCGGAGAGCTCAGAGAGGAGCAGCATCAAAGGGCGGAGAGCTCAGAGAGCTGAGAGCAGATGCAGGTTTGAGCCCTTCCTTGTCCTCTCCCCAGGTATTCCTAGGAGGGTGAACACCGGGATAATAAGAATAATCACCATCATTTGGATTTGCTTAATGTTTGTTCTTTCATCCAACCGGCCCTAAAATCCCTAACATGTCATCAAATTCACCTGTTTATTCCAATATCTCGAACACTGCACGCTTCCTGAAGAGATAGCATCCTTTGGAGTGATTTGTTCTGCCTGAAGGGATGGCTTATAACCTGGGCTGGGCCCTCGGTGCCACCCAACTGGCCTCACTGCCTTCCACTCTCAGCTCTGCCCGGTGCTCCCCTCAGTCCTGCTGCCTCTCCACCCCACCCTCAGAACTGCTTATGCTCTTATGCTCTGTTGCTTCATGTTCTGTCTCTGGTTTGCATGATCTCTTTTCACTTGCCATCTGGACTCTGATTTCTTTTCCAATCTCAAATGTCATCTCTTGGAGCTCTGGCCGGGTAGCTCAGTGAGAGCATCTACCCAATATGCCAAGGTTGTGGGTTTGATTTCCCGTCAGGGCACATGCTAGTGGCAACCAATGACTGCAAAATAAGCAGAATAACAAATTTATGGTGCTCTCTTTCTCTCTGTCAAGAATTAATAACAGCTGAGACCGGTTTGGCTCAGTGGATAGAGCATCGGCTTGCGGACTGAAAGGTCCCAGGTTTGATTCCGGTCGGGGGCATGTACCTTGCTTGCGGGCACATCTCCACTGTGGGGCGTGCAGGAGGCGGCTGATCGATGTCTCTCTCTCATCGATGTTTCTGACTTTCTATCTCTCTCCCTTCCTCTCTGTAAAAAATCAATAAAATATATTAAAAAAAGAATTAATAACAAATAAGAAAAGTCATCTCTTGGAATGATGTCACATGCAGATTCTAGTTCTATAAAACCATCACCCCTCTCCTGCTCTTACTGGATTCATATCCAATGTAGTTTTCAAGTTTTATGTTTGCAGGGACCTCCTTATGGATACTCTCAACAGCGTTTCCCTTCCCTCTTCTCGTTGTAGGCATTGGTAAAAATTCTAACTGCATTTGTTCCCGTTGTTCAGCTTTCCCATGCCAACAACAGAGCAACTTAAACTTCTGGTGGAAAAACAAGCAAACGCCCACATAAGTAACTCATTTAACTTAATTGCCACAAACCTAACCGGCCTTTAAAAATGTCCAGCAATGCTTTTCGGTTTCCATGGCAAATGCGCTTTACCATCCTTTGAAAGGACAATTTTGAAACAGTTTCTTTCCCCTTGATCTTCCCACACCTCATATACGCCCCACAATCGAAGCTGATAGCCTTCCTGGTACCTCATAAATCAAATGAAAGCGGAGGCAAATGCCTCGTTCTTTCATCAGCAAGTCAACAAACTTATCTTCATCTTCATCCATCCTTCCGCATTCTCTCCTTTTATAATGGAAGGAATGTCCTTTCTCCTATCAAGGCCCTGTTCCTTCACTCATACTCTCCCGCTCTAGTGTTTCCCATTATAATTTCCCTCTGCTTAGCTGTAACTAGAATTCTTTGCTGTTTTTGCAGGCAAAACTATATCCCTTGAGTCCTACTCCTACTTGCTCTTCAATCCACTCCAATTTGGCTTCTCTCCTTATGGATCCACGCCATAGTGTAGAAATTGCCAATTGCCATGTTAATGAAATTTAAAGGGCAGATCCTATCTTCATCTCACTTGACTTTTGCGGGCATTTAAGCCATCCAACAATTCCCTCATTTTGGAAAAACTTCCCCTTTTGGGTTTTTAAGAAATGATTGTCTTCTGAAATGGTTTTCTCCTCTCCTGCTACGTAACTGGCAATTTTCCCCAGTCTCTTTAGCTGGGTTTTCCACGAATCTCCCACCTGTCGAGTTTGAGGGCCTCAGATCTCAGTCATAGGCCTGTATTTCTTCCTGTGTCCTCCTGAAAGTGACACAAACCAGGTTCATAGTTCAAATATCATCTGTAAACATATAACTGTCACAATTTTTTTTTTTCTTAGATTCTGATTTCTGTTTTTACCTGCAGATTCAGGTATTCAACAACTTGGCTTTCTTCCTTGGATGTTGAATAGGCTTCCCAAATTATCCAAAACTGTGATGTCATATATCTCTCTAAACCCCGAAGTACTTCTATGTGATGTTCACAGTAATAGTTAAAGCCAATACCATTCACGCAGTATTTCAAACTGAAACACGTGACTCTTCCTTGATCCCACTCTCTAGTTTATCTTCACCATTGATGGAAACATGTAATATTTTTGTGTCTGTGGTGTCATCGGTGTCCTCTTAGATGTGGCACCCTTGTGCAGTGTGCAATCTGTGCAATTATGCTTTATGGAGTAACATATATTTCAAAGTAGATTTCTCTCTTACCTTTACTGCTAACATGATTTTCTATTTACACAATTGCTCTAGTATATCCTATTGGATCCTGCTGTGCTTTTCTTAATTTTATTTTATATGCAATTGTGAGCATCATCTTTTAAAAATACAAATTGCAACATGTTGCTTCACAGATTAAATGCTTTAGTTGACACAAAAACTTCTTATAAACTTCCATGTCATCTGGCTCCTACCTATATTTCAGACCTCATCTTGGCCACTGTCTCCTCGTTCATCTATTTCCAAGGACCTTCCTACTTTGAACCTTATCTCCCCTTTGCCTAAAATATTCTTTCCCTTTCAACATGCCTGGATACCTTTTCTTCTTCTCTTCCTCCTCTTCTCCTCTTCCTCCTTCTCTTCTTCCTCCTTCTCTTCCTCCTCCTCCTCCTCCTCCTCCTTCTTCTCCTTCTTCTTCTTCAAGTGTAAGCCACAAATCACTTCCTGCCCAACCAATCAAAACCAACACCTCCTCCACTCCCCAGACTTCCCTTTATATAAAACATATAAATTTT